>SJYC01094344.1:0-132860 GCA_006408675.1 Madoqua kirkii | reverse complement strand
CCTGTGTTGGCGGGCTGTACCTGGGCTTCGAGCGTCTGTGCAGAGATGTGGGGAGCCTTGCTCTGCTCAGGCCCACCAGTCTGTGTCTCATTTTCCTGTCTAGGGGAATTCCCTCCCCCACTTCTCTCTTCTGCGCTCAAAGACACTCCCTTCTCTCTGCTCCTCCAGGGACACTTTAGAATAACCACTTCAAAGAGCTTGGGCTTTTTTCTAAGAGACAGGAAGAATAGTCAACTTCAGGAAGCTTCTACATTCCTGCCAAAACTTTAAATACGAAGATTGCAAGCTAGTTAGCAGAACTGATACTAGAGCCCATATATTCTGGCCCTGAATTCTGTACATTTTGTATGGATTTGTCCAAAAGCAAACCAAACAATTCCCCAAAAAAACCCACATTAATTTCCAGTTCCAGAATGTAAACAGATCCCAGGAAATTGTTTGTTTGTTTGTTTGTTTTGGTGGTGCTCAACAAAAAAGTTAGTTTGTTGTACTTTTAAGAAGAACTAAGTTGTATTAAATATATAGTGACTTAAAATAATACATATTTGCTCATAATCAGCAAAGAAATTCAAGATCACATTGAGTTCAGATGGCTCTCTTTAACTTTTTCTAGTGAGATTTGAGCCCTTGATTCATCTTTCCTGTTTGATTGAAATATTTTTTGGTCTGAAATAACCAGTGGGTTTGCTTTCTTTTCCTTTTTTTTTTTTTTTTGGTGGGAAGTACTTAATCATATATTTGTTTTAATTGAGATGGAAAGCTGGGAATTTGATTTCAGCTTCACTTTGCCTTGTGCAGCTTACCGCCATGTGCTGTATGATGGGCTCAGTCCCGTCCCGACTCTCTGGGACCTATGGACTGTAGCCCACCAGGCTTCTCTTTTTGTGAAATTTTCCATGCAAGAATACTAGAGTAGGTTGCCATATCCTACTCCAGGGGATCTTCCTGATGCAGGAATCGAACCTGCGTCTCTTGGGTCTTCTTTATTGCCAGGCGGATTCTTTACCACTGTGCCACCTGGGAACCCCAGCTTGGGCCCATACCTGACATGAATTACATACTGTTCAGACTATGATTAGGTTCCCAATGTGTAAGCATTATATAAGTGTGTATAAGCAATCCTAGTTTTTCCTCTGTTCCTGGGCACCTAAATCTAATTGACTGAATTCACATTGGGAGCCAGTTATCTTGCCAGCACGTCTTACATTTTTACTTAAAGTAATTATCAGTTATTGTCTGCATTACAGAATTGGGTCAGTCAGAGGCCTGGTACTGCTAAGACATGCTCAAGCTTTAAACTAATGGTTAATGTGGACAGTGGCTTAGAAACTCTTATCATATTAGTGTTTATTTTTACAGCATCACTTAGCACTTACTTTAAGAAGCTTTGAGAAGGATAATCATTATTAATTTTGAATTACGTAGGTATTTTTGGAAAGTCAAGGAATTGAGCTAAATCCCCCAGAGAAGATGGCGCTCGATCCTTACACTGAACTCCGGAAACAGCCTCTCCGTAAATATGTGACCCCAAAGGACTTTGATCAACTGAAGCAGTTTCTCACCTTTGACAAACAGGTAGGTGAGTGACCCAGTAGGTTTTTTCCCAAAAGTGGCACTGGTTATTAGCAAGCTGTCTTGGTAGGTGTGTATTTTGAAACATTACATCTGTATTTTAACTGGTCAGGCACAGTGCTGTCTTTCTGGGGTTACAGGTACAGGAATCCCTAAGTTTCATGTCAGAGATTCAAAGAAGATTGTGAAGTTAAGTCTTGTGAGTTCCAGCAAACTTCTCTCTTAAAGTAATTCCTTTACTCCATCTGCTCCCTAACTTTACATTTCCAGCCGCCCACTTCTTTTCCTAAATATGAATTAATCTCCAAGAATCCTTTGGGAAACCTTGAGTGAATTATATTGGGATGTTTCAAAGCTGTTGCATATATGTAGGTTTCTAATGTTAAAATAGTAATTTCAAAGCATTCCCATTGCAGATGCTTCCTTGTTAAATGTTATAATACATTGATGTTTGAGTACAGAATGTCCTGGGTATTTTCCAACTCTGGTCCAGCCTGTCTTCCCCCTTGTGAGACGGTGTATAGAGCAGATCCGAATCTTCTCTTCTCTCTGCTAAAGGGAAGGAGAAAACAGCGAGATCACCCTCAGCGCTTCTCTGCTGCTGTTTCTTAAAATGTAATTCTGTTTAGTACAGAAAATTTTACCTAGCACTACCAAATTCTTTTAAGAACATTCTTTAAACCAGACATATGACTGTTACTCTTTTGTAAAGATTCTGTTTTTGAGGTTGAAAGACCTAAAATACTGATTAATAAGTGAAAAGTCTTTCCATACTAATTATATACAAGCCATTCACGTGTATCTTTATTAATACATATAAACCACTGAATGAAGGGCCCACTGCTCTTTTAATTCAGCTTCTCTTTCGCTGACTAATATTTTGGATCAAAATGAATCCTTTCTCAGCACAAGCTTATAAGCCTATTACTTAATACTTTCCAGCTGTTGACATCTGGTTTATAACTTCAGATGTTTTTGTATTTTTGGTGAATACTTTTTGTAAAATAACCATCTGAGATTACTTCATAGTCTTTCTGGCTAATCTTTTCATCACTGATACATAAAAATGCCAAAGTAGCTACGTTAAACTCTCCCCTTGTGAGATTTTTTCTTTAAGTCAATGCTTTGGGTTCCTCAAAGGTTCTTCGATTCTATGCCATCTGGGATGACACAGACAGCATGTTCGGTGAATGTCGGACCTACATCATTCATTACTACCTTATGGATGACACGGTGGAGATTCGAGAGGTCCACGAACGGAATGACGGGCGAGATCCCTTCCCCCTCCTGATGAACCGCCAGCGCATGCCCAAGGTTTTGGTGGAGAACGCAAGTATGTGTGATTCAATTTATCCTCTGTTAGTTGCAACCTTTCCTGGATCTCAGAGGAGTCACTCAATCATGTGATCATTCCCTTTCCACTTGGGAGGTGCCTGCTGGGTTCTGTAGGCTTTCTCGTAACTTCCCTCCGTTACTGGCCCCTCAGTCCAGGCTGGTCTCTGAAATGGTCTGGCAGAGGTGACTGATACCCAGATCAAGGGGCCAGAACCAAATCAGCAGTGGGAGATTTATTGAAGTGTGGAAGGGCGAGGCTGCTGAGCCATGTCCTGTCAAGTTTTCAGTGCTTTTCTGGACAGTCTTGTTTTCATTCAGAGGGACAGCTTACCGTTTCCTTATGTGCGCTTTGGACTTCGCTTCTCACCTCAGCCACTTCCTAATCAATCAGGAAGTTTCTGTGTGGAATAGCTTGAGGTGATAAAGACATATCTGTGATTCGTAAAGGTGGATCCCCATCTTATCAGCCCCTGGTCTGTCTGTGCTGGTATAAAATCACCTTGTGAACTGGAGTAAGAAAGCAAACAGAATGCAGCTGAGACATGCTGTCTGTCCCTCCTTGTCTGGAATAAGTGGACGTGCTATAGTTATTGACTTAAGAGTTTCAGAATTTTCTTTTGCAAGAGTGTCATCCTGGTCACATGTACTGACCAGTGTTTGGATGGCTGACAGAACTCTGTAAATACTTTTATTGTTTTTTCTTTTTTTAACTCTGTTTTTGGGAACTCAAAGATAAGAAATCCCAGGTATTAAGCAAGAGGTTTGTATCAAGTTATAAGCAAAGCGGCAGTCTGAAGGCTAAATCCAGCCCACCCACATGTTTTGCTGGGTCTGCGGAGTGTGTTTTAAAAATGCAGAGTTGTTTAGGGGCAAGGAGGTAGAGATTTCCATCACTTAGAGAGCGAATAGTCAAAATGTGGTGAAAATATACCTTGATAAATATGTAGTTGTTAGAAACAATAAACAAAATATACAAGAAAGCAAATGGGTGCATCTTAAATGCATACTGCTGTTTAAAAAAAACCACAAGATGTAGTGCAATACCATTTACATAAAGTGAAACACAAAACAGTGTAAATAGTACACACGAAATAGTACACAGAAAGCGGTACATTAGAATGGTTGCCTGGGAGGCAGAGGAGAATGGAAGTGGGGAAAGGGGGATAAAAATTGTCATCATTTTAAAATTAAGAGTTGACTTTAAAACCCTCTTATTTTAAGAAGTGAGAATAAGTGCTGTAACAGCTTCCGTTCTCAAACAGCAATAGCTGGACTGGTGCCCTTGTTCAGCTTCGTCCAGCTGCTGCCTGCTCTGTTCTGTTAGCTCCCGTAGAACCCCGCTAGAGTTCCATGGCATTGGACTGTGTACTAATTTTGGCCTTCCAGGTGCTCAGATGAGCTGAAATGCCTGCCACCTGGAGCTGACAAGCGTTAGGGTTATGACTGAGAGGAAGAATGGGACTGTATTCAGGGTGGCATGAAGAAGGGCCAGTAAATCTCATGAAGTCACTCCCAGGTTCCTTGTTTGTCTGCCTTATCAATGTGACCTATGTTTAAACTTTTCAACATGTAATCATCCGCTCCTATCACTTCCCAAATTTTAACAAAATTTCCATCAGAGGTAGATGGAGCGGTAGCCAGGTGACCTATGTATGGTCCTTTGAAAAAATAAGAGACATATGTTTTTGTGAAAGTTACAATTGGTCTTGTGGTAGCAGGACAGAAAAAGCTAAGCTCCCATCAGCTAAATAATTTCTTTAACTGGAAAAAGAAATGGTGTTAAAGCATCTGATGGACTTCCAGAGGCCTTTATCTAGTGGGTAGTTCTTATTGAATTCAGTTAAACAAGAGTTAAATATCCACTCTGAGAACCATGTCATGTGCTAAGTGCTGTGGAGGATAAGATAAAATTGCTGCCAGACCTAGAATGCCTGTCCTTCAGTCACTTTCAGTGGCTGGGGAGACAAGTCATATACACATTCAGAGTGCTTAAACAGTAACACAGGTGCCCCAGGTGATCTGATTCCTGATTTGTGTGCCATGTGGACAGAGCTCAGAACAACGGGTGTGAGCTAGAAAGACCGAAGAAGCGTCTACAGGAGAGCCTTTACAGGGTTAGGTTAGTAAGACCTACCCCTTACTTGGAAAAATCTTATATACAGAAAGAAAATGATTCCAGAAGTAAAAATCTGAAACATAAGAAGCAGAAAGAAAGAAATGGTAAAATGTAGGTGAATCTAAATAAATATTGACTATACAAGCTGAAGGAATAATGTTGAATTTAAAGTGAAAGTGAAAGTCACTCAGTTGTGTCTGACTCTTTGCAACCCCATGGACTGTACAGTCCATCCAGTTTTCCGGGCTGGAATGTTGGAGGTACTGTTCCCTCCTCCAGGAGATCTTCCCAACCCAGGGATTAAACCCAGGTCTCCTTCATTGCAGGTGGATTCTTTACCAGCTGAGCCACCAGGATTGAATTTAAGGGGGTTAAGAATATCAAGGTAAAATTAAAGTGTATTACAGTGATGATACTGGAGCAGTGATAGGATTAAGAAAACAACAAATTTTGAAAAGTGGGTATTTTTGTGGATTATTTATTTTCATCGAAATAGAATTAACTTACAATACTATGTTGGTTTCAGGTGATCTCATACTTGAATACAATACAGAATGATCACCAGGATCTGTCTAGTTACCATCTGTCGCCATACAGACTTACTATTGACTGTATCCCTATGCTGTGCGTTACATCCCTGTGACTCATTTTACAGCTGAAGTTTGTATCTTTTGATCTTTCTCCTCAGTTTTACACTCATCCTATCACCCTGCTCCCCTCCGGCAACCACCAGTTAGTCCTCTGTATCTGTAAGTCGGTTCCTGTTTTGTTAAGTTTATTCTTTTATTTTACTTTTTGTTGTTGTCGTTCAGTCACTGAGTCTTGTCCGACTCTTTGCGACTCCATGGACTGCAGCACGCCAGGCTCCCCTGTCCTTCACTATCTCCTGGAGTTTGTTCAAACTCATGTCCATTGAGTCAGTGATACTGTTTAAACCTCTCATCCTCTGCCTCTCCTTCTCCTTTTGCCTTCAGTCTTTCCCAGCATCAGAGTCTTTTCCAACAAGTTGACTCTTTGCATCAGGTGGCCAAAGTATTGGAGCTTCAGCTTCAGCGTTAGTCTTTCCAGGGAGTATTCAGGGGTGATTTCCTTTAGGATTGACTGGTTTGATTCCTTGCAGTGCAAGGGACTCTCAGGAGTTTCCTCTGGCACCACAGTTTGAAAGCATCACTTCTTTGGTGCTTGGCCTTCTTTATGTCCAACTCTCAATAGCTTTGGCTTTATGCACCGTTGCTGTCTAGGTTTGTCATAACTTTCCCTCCAAGGAGCAAACATCTTTTAATTTTGTGGCTTCAGTCACTGTCCACAGTGATTTTGGAGCCCAAGAAAATAAAATCTGTTACTACTTCCCCATCTATTTGCTATGAAGTAATGGGACCAGATATCATGATCTTAGTTTTTTGAGTGTTGAATTTTAAGCCAGCTTTTTCATTCACCTCTTTCACCCTCCTGAAGAGGCTCTTCACTTTTGACCATTAAAGTGATATTATCTGCGTATCTGAGGTTGTTGATATTTCTTCTGGCAGTCTTGATTCCAGCTTGTAATTCATCCAGTCTGACATTTCACATGATGTACTCTGCAAATAAGCAGGTTACAGTATATAGCCTTGATGTATTCTTTCCCCAGTTTTGAACCAGTCATTTTTTCCATGTTTACTTTTTAGATCCCACATGTAAGTGAAATCATACAGTATTTGTCTTTCTCCAACGTAATTCACTTCGCCTGGCCACCTCATGCGAAGAGTTGACTCACTGGAAAAGACTTTGATGCTGGGAGGGATGGGGGGCAGGAGGAGAAGGGGACGACCGAGGATGAGATGGCTGGATGGCATCACTGACTCGATGGACGTGAGTCTGAGTGAACTCCGGGAGTTGGTGCGGGACAGGGGGGCCTGGCGTGCTGTGATTCATGGGGTTGCAAAGAGTCGGACACGACTGAGCGACTGAACTGAACTGAACTGAATAACTCTTTAGGTCTCGCCATGTTGTGGAAAATGGCAAGATTTTATTCTTTTTTATGACTGAGTATATTCATTGTATGAATGGATAATGAAAGAGAAAGACAAATATCATATGATATTATTTATATGTGGAATCTAAAATAAGACACAAGTGAACCTATTTATGAAATAGAAACAGACTCACAGATATAGTGAAGGTTGATTCTGTGTTTGGAAATCTGTTGATTTCCCTGGATGAACAGATTACTGGAACCATCCACACTGACTGTCCCTGCCTTCTGCCACAGGATCACACTGGCCTCATAGCATTGATCACAATTGTAATTGAAACCATTTCTTTGTGTGTTTAGTGTTGTCCCAAACAGTGTTGCCTCCATCAAGCCAGGAATTTTATCCATATTATTAACTGTGGTCACTAATAGTTTGTTAGATGAGGGGATAAATGAGTGGGTGAAAGTGAAAGTCACTCAGTCCTGTCCAATTCTTTGGGACCCCATGGACTATAAAGTCCATGGAATTCTCCAGGCCAGAATACTGGAGTGGGTAGCCATTCTCTTCTCCAGGGGATCTTCCCAACCCAGGGATCAAACCCAAGTCTCCACTTTGCAGGTGGATTCTTTACCAGCTGAGCCACAACGGAAGCCCAAGAAAACTGGGGTGGGTAGCCTATCCCTTCTCCAGTGAATCTTTCAGACCCTGGACTCGTAGTGAGTTCTGCATCGCAGGCAGATTCTTTACCAACTGAACTATCAGGGAAGCTCCCAAATGGGTGGGCAGTTGAACTAAATGACTTGGATCCCCCCCACTCTAGACCCAGTACTCTGTCTTTATAGAAGGATGTTTATTCTTTTCTCTTGTGATGATTCCTTCTAAGCCTTAATTCTACTGAGATTAGGGACCCGTGGACAGAGGAGCCTGCCTATCCATGGGGTTGCAAAGAGTCGGACACAACTGAGCGACTAACACACACCCAACAGGGATATCAGAAGCCTAATATGGGAGAGAGACTTTACAGAAACAATCTGGGCCATTATTTATGGGTCCTGTTCACAGATAGAAATACACAGGCCTGTGTTCTGCTGGGAGCGTGGAGGAGTCACTGACCCTCCGTCAGAGCTGAAGCCCACACCCACTCAGTTCTCAGGATTGCCCAGCTGTTGTGTGCCTGTCTTTCTTCCCATCCTCATTCCTTTTTCTGTCTCCTCTTTCTGCTGTCTTTTGTTAGAGAACTTCCCTCGTTGCGTGCTGGAGATCTCCGATAAGGAGGTGTTAGAATGGTACACGGCCAAAGACTTCATCGTCGGGAAGCCGCTCACTATACTCGGGAGAACTTTCTTCATTTATGACTGTGATCCATTTACTCGGCAGTATTACCAAGAAAAATTTGGAGTTTCCGATTTACCACGCATTGATATGAGCAAGAAGGAACCCCCTCCTATGAAACAGGTAATGGGACACTAGCTCTGAGGGTAGTGAGGGAGTTTGTCTTCTGATCGAGGACTTTAAGGACAAAAAGGGCTCTTATATGAACACCCAGTTAAAAATGGGGAAAACATATGAAAAGAGAAGTTCACAAAAGCAGAAATACAAATGGCTAATGAACATATGGAAAGACCCTCAACTCATCATTGAAGAAATAGAAATTAAAATACTGAGGTTTAGGGGTTTTGATTTAAAAAGACTCAACAGCATCCAGTGTTTGCCCTGATGTGATGAAATAAGCTTTTTCCTGGACTGCTAACAGGTGACCCAGTGAGGAAGTCTCTGAAAGGCCGTTTGTTATCATTTTAACTTTTCCAAAATAAAATATTACCTATCTCTTGACCCAGAAAATCTGGTTTGGGGATTATAAAAAGATAGGTGTAAGGACCTGTATTGTAGCAATTGTCTATAATAAGGTGTTAGAACATTGGCTGAATAAACTATAGTACATCCATCCATACAATTAGAAGACTGTAAGTCTCGTTAAAAAAAGGAGGAAGTCTGTGTATATTAGCATGAAAAATGTCCATAACATTTTTAAGGGAGTGTGAATACATGATGTGGCACTAATTTCTGTAGATTACTGTACACAACATCTGCTTCCGTCACTGAGGAAAAGACCTGGAGGAATGTTTCCCCAGATGATCTACAGTTGATAGTTCTCCATGGGCAGAAGGGAGGGAAAGAGGGAAGTGGAAGATGACCAGGGACCTGTTTTTTATACTGTGTGGTTTTAATTTCACTTTCTATACCAAGCTGTGTATTACCTTAATAATTTTTTAAAGTTTTTTATTAAATTCCAGACCCCTAAGGCATTTCTTTCTTTTTTTAAAATTTGCCTGTTTATCAAACCTTTCACTTAAAAGTGATTGCTACTGCTACTGCTGAGTCACTTCAGTCATGTCCGACTCTGTGTGACCCCATAGACAGCAGCCCACCAGGTTCCCCCGTCCCTGGGATTCTCCAGGCGAGGAGCAAAAAAAAAAGCCTAATTAATTGAAGATGTTGGAAGATGGTGTTCTTTAATTGCAGTATTGCTGTCCTTAAAAATCAGGCAGAACCCCAGAATTTAGTTCTGTGTACCTCAAAGTCCACTGTGATCTGAGAGTAAGTTCATGGTGTCTTTAATGCACCAAAATAGTAATCTAGTAAACTTGGGCCATCAGAATGGCTCAGCCATGTATTTTAGAGTTTGAAGTAACAACTGCATGTTTTCAGAATTACACAGCCAATTCCAGAAGCATCTCAGGTATCAAGGCCCACAGTGGCATAGACCAAAGGCACTGGTGCTATTACACCTGTCTAGGGGGAGAACAGTTCACACAGCCTCTTTGTGTGTTGCTTGTGTATAAAATAGTGTGTGAGCATCCATGGCCCATCTTTATTTTTCCGGCATGTATGTAAAATTATGTCAGCGGCCTCTTTTCAAAAGACAGTGATTGGAAGGATGGAATGGTTGAGTTCCTCCAGCCTGGCCCCTGCTTTACCCACATCTCTTGGCCCAAGCCACTTGCATATCTGCTGAGTTACAAGGGTTCTGTGCCCTGTTTTATCCCTCAGACTTCTGCTAATGCTCCTTCTCCTGCTTGAGCCACTTTTGCCTCATTTCTTTACATGGCTCTCTTACCTCTCACAGCTTAGTGTAGCCCTTCTTTCTTCCAAGAAGCAAGTACCTTAAGCTCTCGTCAGTCTTTACCCCTTGGCGTCTAAACTCTACACAGTGAAGTGGGGCTACAGGGATGGGAGGCTAGCAGTTTCTAGAGGCACCAAGCCAGAGTCAAGCCAGTGGGCAGGGACAGAGCTGGATGTGGACTGCATATATTTGATATGAGAATCGTGACCCTCAGATCAGGAGTAAGTCCACATGGATCCAGAGGCCTCCTGAGCTAGATCTCAGACTCATTCCATCTGGAGACATGCTGGTAGGGAGGAAGAGGAAGCCAGGGCCAGGAGGCCCCATCTGCCATGGAGCCAGCCTCTGAACACAGTGTTTAAAGGATGAGGGGCTCTCAGACTTTGTGTGTGTATGTATACATGTTAAAAACAAAAACAAAAACCCTGGGCAGGAACTCTGGAGGGTGGGTCATTGGAACAGGGGTATCTAGCAGTGGTGATGTCCACAGAGGAATAGCTCTAGTTTGGAACAGGACCCATGCAGCAGCTTGGCGTATAATGAAGTGTGAGAAGCATAGTACCAGGGCCCCAGGCAGAAGGGCTGATATTTAGAGAAGGCCGGCATCCCAAGAGGGGAAATGAGATTTGATTTGAGGGAAATAGGTGGAAGCCTGTTAAAACACAAAAGGAATTTGGCAGAAAGGTGCTCAGAAGCTTACCTCCCTATTTCAAAACCCCTTAACCTCCCCTACACCCCCCCAACCAGGCTGCTCTCACTGTGTACTGATATTAGATTGTGCCACTGCATTTCTGCTACTTACAGGTAAGTTAGAGCTTAGCATGTGGGCAGCTTAGCATGAGGGGCTTTAAACCAGAGTTGCTCGGTCCATGGCAACTTACGTATTCCCTGCCTACTGGTTTCGTATTTGGGACAAATTAGTCATTGTCCATCTACTGGATCCACTAGTCACACTTCCCTGGTGGCTCAGACGGTAAAACCATCTGCCTACAATGTGGGAGACCGGGTTTCAATCCCTGGGTTGGGAAGATCCCCTGGAGAAGGAAATGGCAACCCACTCCAGTATTCTTGCCTGGAATATCCCATGGATGGAGGAGCCTGGCAGGCTACAGTCCATAGGGCTGCAAAAAGTCGGACACGACTGAGTGACTTCACTTCACTTAGTCCCATTCTAGCCATGCAGATCATATAATCACATACAGCCCAGAGGTGGGTGAAGGATCAGTGTTCTAAGCACTTCAGCTTGAATGAACATAACAGAGTCTGTGGTTTTTGAGGGAGTCCCCATTATAGATGGATCAGGGCTCATACAGACTAATTTATTAAACTTGCTGAATACAGTATGTTTGAAGATTTGGGGAAGGTATCTACAGGTGAAAGCATGGTACGAGCAAGTTTGCTGAGAAAGCAGTGCAAAAAGGAGTCAGAGAAAAAGAATTCAGCTGCAGTCTGCCTGGCATTGATGAGAGGGAGGAAACCTCTGAATTATTAATACTTCAGTTTTTGACAAATCCCAGTATCCTGTAGTGGTACCTTCGGCCCTTTATGGAACCCAAGTTCATGACAAACATAAGTTCACCCTGTACTTCCACACCTACCGAGTAATCTTTGCATCTGGAATTCAGTTCCATGAGTTTACTACTTCGCCAGGAAAGGGGAGTCCTGTGTGGACAGTGAGGGGTCCGAGTTCTCAGTAAAGTATGACTGTCGTTACTATGAAGCAAAAATCAAGAAATAAAAATATCAGAAGTATGGAGGTAAATAGGGAAAAAAAGAAGCGTGAATCAAGCCCTGACGCCTCCACCCCAGCCCAGCTCCAACACACAGATGTGCACACTGCGGGTGAACTGAGAAAATGGTTTCCAGATCGGCCAGGTGGAGACCTACACCCCAGAACAAAGAAGTCACAGGCCCCTGGGCCTTACCATGCTGCAAATCCATGAGTGCCAGGGCTGGGGAGCAGGGCGAGGCTCTGCCGTGGCGGTAAGGGGTCAGTGGACACCAGCGATGTCTCAGTCCAGTCTGGAGGGTTACTTTGCAGCATCATGAGTCACTTGTGTGAGCATGACCAAGGGCGTAAAATCTATAAAGAGAAACGGAATATATGATATGTTGTATCTTCCGATTGCATTTGAATATGTAGAAATTACTTTTAAATATTTTCCAGACTGTATGGTGGATTCATGTTGATGTATGGCAAAACCAATACAATATTGTAAAGTAATTAGCCTTCAATTAAAAGAAATAAATTTAAATTAAAAAATAAAAAGAAACTTACAGTTATCTTTAAGGAAATTTTAAAAACAAGCAGCATCTGCTTTATTTCTTGCTTCCTTTTTTTTCTCCAGGAGTTGCCTCCCTATAATGGTTTTGGCCTAATTGAAGACTCTGCTCAAAATTGCTTTGCTCTCATTCCAAAAGCTCCCCATAAAGATGTTATTAAAATGCTGATGAACGAGAACAAGGTGCTTCGTTACTTGGCCACACTGGTGAGGACAGTTTTTCTATGCTGAGATTCTGTGGTGTCTCAGTACTGTGCACAGTTGTCCATTTTATCTGTAAGCTAGAGGGTAACAGCTGTTGGAGTTACGTCGAACTCCAGGCTTCAGGCAGGGTGGATGGCATTAAGCATGGTGCTCCCCAGCCAAGACCTAGCTCAGGTCCTATCTGCGCTCAGAATCTCTCTGAAATCAGTAATGTCTCCTCTCCAGCCCTCACATTTTGACCGACTTTTTGGCCTTTTTTATTAAGCAGTTATGAAAGCTTTGACTTATATTCAAAGTACCTGTCTCTTTGTGTGCCTTTCCAGTGAACTGTCATTTCCTTGACAGTAGGGACCATGTCTTTTATATTCATTAAATGTAACAAATGGAATCGTACTAATTTAATAGGTAACTTCGGGAGGTCATATGTTTAGTGGCTAAGAGGTTTGGAAAGAGACAAATTTAGATCCTGAATGTTCCACTCGGTGGCTGAATTGCCTGAAGCAAATTACTGATAAGAATTCAAAGGGTAATGTCTTTAAAAATAGAAGGAAAAAAAAAACAAATAGAAATTTAAGTGTTTTATTTAGAAATGTAGACATAAATAGCAGAAATTGACATGTTACTCTGGCAATAGAAATGTGTTTTAAAAATGAGAACATAGTTAACTGATATATTTTTTGAAATGTTGAACAAAGCTTTGAAATGAGAATTCTAGTAAATTCTGGCCAATTAGAACACTCCACACTGTAAGAATTCTGGTAGGGCAGAAACCAACACAACATTGTAAAGCAATTTTCCTCTGATTAAAAAATAAAAGAATTCTGATTAATGAGGGTTTTGCATTGTTGTTACGTTCTTTGAGTTACTGTTAAAGTTCAAGAGGTTTGTTGAATTATAACATAGTAATTGTGAATTCCTTGAGGGCAGGGGTAATGTCTCTTTAGACTTTGTAGGCGCTTGATAATTATTGGTTGAGTTGGTAAATGAATTTATTTACACATACAGTGTCCATGAGTCAGGCAAAATAATGTCATGCTCATTTTATGTTTTGAAATATAAGAATCAGAGAGGTTCATTGTGTGTCCCAGGTCTTAGTAGACAGAGGCAGAACTGGAACTCAAGCTGATGAAAACTCTTAAGTTGAAAAGATACATGCACCCCAGTGTTCACAGCAGTACTGTTTAAGATAGCCAAGACGTGGGAGCAACCTAAACGTCCATCAACAGAGGAATGGATATAAAGAAGCTGTGTGGAAGGGGGTTTGTGTGTGTGTGTGTGTGTGACGGAATATTACTCAGCCATAAGAGAACTGGAATAATTTACAGCAACGTGGATTGACCTAGAGGTTATCATATAGTAGAAATTCAGTGAACAAGCCTGGAAGAGTGAAGCAGAAAATTAGCATTATGCACCCACCACAGTAAACTCGTTGCTGACCAGATCCATCAACAGATGCTAAACTTAGCGGGAAAACCTTTGGGGAAAAACACAATTTTCACCGTTTGCAAGTAGACAAGATTCCCATAGTTTGCAGGCATCTCCCTCGAGATATTTATTAACTGCAGAGGGAAAGATGGTGACTTGCTAGGAGAGAAACCTACCAGGCATCTTCTTAACCAAGTGATCAAGGTCAGCGTCACCAGTAAAAAGACGTGTTGACATCATGGACTCCTTGATACGCACAGAAAAGGATCTTCATAAATTTTCCTCCCCTTTAAAGTTTTCTTTTTTAAATTATGTACAGAATGGATTTGTGTAAAGGCATAGACTTTGCGTAATTACTTTAGTGTCCTTGAAGCTGAACATAATGTCAGCTGAGAGGTTTCAGACTAGCCACCTTTGGATAGAGTATAGCCCATATGTTATCTCTGGCCTGCTGGTGCTTTTAAAGAGTTGAAGTCAACATGTTAAAGTCAGGGATTTAATACAGTAATCCATATTTCTATCTTCTCATGAAAAATTGGAAGATCTAGCAACACTGGGCCTGCGTTCATTCCCACAGGCAACAGTCAACTGGTGTGAGTCGGGCAGCTTCCCTTGGGTGAAATGTACCCTGTCCAGGCCTCCAGAGTCCCCCTATACTGTTCATGCATGTTATATTCCGTATGTTAGGTTTATATTGTACTCTAGTCCCTGTAGGTATTTTAGCTGCCGGCAGCTGCATAGATCGTGTATCTTCATAATGTCTTCTTTTCTTCACCTTTCCAGGAATCCCCCATCCCAGAAGACAGAGACCGCCAGTTTGTCTTGTCTTACTTTCTAGCCACTGACATGATCAGTATCTTTGAGCCTCCTGTTCGCAATTCGGGTATCATTGGGGGCAAGTATCTCGGCAGAACTAAAGTTGTCAAACCAGGTTCCTCGGTGGAAAACCCTGTCTACTATGGCCCCAGTGACTTCTTCATTGGCGCTGTGATTGAGGGTAGGTCTCAGCAGAGTTCAGGCTTTCCTACTGGCTTTATTGGGGATTTAACTGAGTGAACGCTTGTAGGAGGCATTAGTCTGCAGTCCAGAAGTACATGTGGTTCAATGTCTTACTGTCCTCCTTTATCAATTAAACTGTAAATTGGTTGCATTTTTGGCTGTAGATGGTGACTCGGAGCTCCCTAAGCACTGAGCAAACTAGTGGATATTAGTTCAGAGAGCTATTTAAGGTTCATTAGTCTAGGTCACAAATACATGTCTGTGAATTTTTACTCTTGGTTGCCTGATAAAAACATAACCAGGCTAATGTATTTCTACCTTCTCCCCAGTGTTTGGCCGCCGGTTGTCATCCTTGATACAGACGACTACGTTTTGAAATACATGGAGAGCAACGCTGCCCAGTATTCACCAGAAGCACTCCTATCGATGCAGAACCGCATTCGAAAGCAGGAGGCTCCCGCACCGGAACTGGATGGGTATGTCTGACCATCTGAGATCCATTTTGGCTTTGGCACAATGAGATATTCAGGAAACAGTTCTTAACAAAATGAATGGGTAATCACATTTTAGCTTTTCAAATTTCCCTCACCAGTGGAAATTCTTATACACGGGTGGTGGTTGTTTAGTTACTAAGTCGTGTCCTACTCTTTTGTGACCCCATGAACTATAGCCTGCCAGGCTCCTCTGTCTATGGGATTTCCCAGGAAAGAATACTGGAGTGGGTTGCCATTTCCTTCTCCAGGGGGATCTTCCTGATCGAGATGGAACCTATGTTTCCTTCTTGGCAGATGGTTTACATAGGTTACCTGGGTCTAATATATTAACTTGGGTTTCCTTTGTGCCTCAGTAGTAAAGAATCTGTCTGCCAATGCAGGAGACATCGGTTCAGTTCCTGGGTTGGGAAGATCCTCCGAAGAAGGAAAAGGCAACCCACTCCGGTATTAATGCCTGGAAAATCTCATGGACAGAGGAACCTGGTGGGCTGCAGTCTATTTTGGGTCTGGAAGAGTCAGACATGACTTAGTGACTAAAAACAATGATTAAGACAGTGGCTGTCGGGGAGATGAGAGGAGGAGGAGGTAAGGATGATGAATATTTCTGACCAGAGCAGCTGGAAAGGAGGAGTTGCCACCAGCTGGGATGGAGACGTATATTGTAGTTTTTTGGAGGCGGTGGGGTGGTGGGGATGTTTCAGTATTGGACATACTAGGGTTTAAGATACCTTTAGATATTCAAGTAGAGTGATCAAGCAGGCGGTTGGACATATAAATCTGGAGTAGGTGAGAGGCCTAGGCTGTGGGAGTTGTGGGCATATAAATGACATTTTAAGCCAGGAGACGGGGTGAAATCTCTAAGGTAGCCGTTATAGACGGAGAAGAAAGAATAGCTCCAAGGATTGCACTCTGGAGTCCTCCAGCAGTAAGAGTTGGGAAGGGAAACCAGAGAACAGCTAGTGAGGCAGGAAGACAGCTAGGCAGGTGTGCTGTCCTGGAATCCAGGTGGAGGGTCCAGGCGTCCCCTTTTGCCCCGAAGTTTATAGTGGGATTATAAATGTGACCACACAGACAATCTTTGTGCCAATGGGAAAATTCACTCTTGTTCTGCAACTTCAAAAACTTTTTGTCAAAACATGAAAAACTCTGATGGTTACAAATGTATAGGGAGATTAAAAAATAGTAAAATTTATTTTTATTTAGTCCACTGTAATTTAAGACATTGCCAACACTGAGGATTAAAAATGTTTCATTTGTCAAAAACAATTAAGAGTAGTTGGAATAGTGCTTGCCTCCTTGTCACACAATCTGTGATTCAGAGCGAGTATCTTTTCTGTGCCTCCGCAAATCATCAGATTCCTTTCCAAGTTTGAATCAACTTCCGATGTTTTCTTATTTTCGCTTTTAGAGTTGTGAATACATCCTAGAATTCCTTTAATGACAGTGAAATATCTCAGAGTCCTTTTAATGTGAAGTTTTTGAGCTTCCCAAGTGGCTCAAATGGCACAGAACCTGCCGACATGTGGGAGACCTGGGTTCGATCCCTGGGTTGGGAAGATCCCTTCGAGGAGGGAATGGCATCCCACTCCAGTGTTCTTCCCTGGAAAATTCCATGGACAGAGAAGCCTGGCAGGCTGCATTCCATGGGGTCACAGAGAGTCGGACACGACTGAGTGACTTTCGCTTCACATCTTGCTGGCATCTGGGATATCATGATTCTTTTTTTCCTGATCATTTCCTCCTTTTGCATCAGTGAGCCAACCTTTGCTGGGGTCCTCTGGCTGCACATCGAGTTTCTTGAACGGCAGCGGTGTCCACATTCCCACAGTCAGCTAATTTTTCTCTAACTCCACTGTGTTTGACCTGAATTCTCCTTTCTAGCTCTATCACTTTTGGTTTTATGCTGCACTCTCATCTTGGCTGGCCAGAGTTCTCTCTTTCATTGTCCATTTTTGCAAACTGTCACTTGAGTTTATCCTTTAGAGAAAAGGAGGCAATGCAGCTACAGACTTTACTCTCTGTGTGTGGCTTCAAAAACACATGCCTGGTTACTAGTTACTGACAGATTTTGAAGAGAGGATATGCTTGTTGTTGATTGTGACACACATCTGCTATTTATACAGTGACTTGTGGGCTAGAAATCTGACAGTGAGTTTTCACTTTAGGCAGTAATTCACAGTTAATGAACTGAGGTAACTGAAAGTCGAACCATGTTGTTGAAGGACTGGGTTATTTACCAGTAAGCTGTGGTAACTGAAATTCATGCATATCTGAGCCATGCAAAGTAGTAAGTGTCTGCATATCAATGAAGACAGTGATTTGCTGTCTCAGGTGAGGATTTAGCAACAAGTAAGGGGTACTGGAAGAAGCACAAGCTGAAATCAAGATTGCTGGGAGAAATATCAATAACCTCAGATATGCAGATGACACCACCCTTATGGCAGAAAGTGAAGAGGAACTAAAAAGCCTCTTGATGAAAGTGAAAGAGGAGAGTGAAAAAGTTGGCTTAAAGCTCAACATTCAGAAAACGAAGATCATAGCCTCTGGTCCCATCACTTCATGGCAGATAGATGGGGAAACAGAGGAAACAGTGTCAGACTTTATTTTGGGGGGCTCCAAAATCACTGCAGATGGTGATTGCAGCCATGAAATTAAAAGACGCTTATTCCTTGGAAAGAAAGTTATGACCAACCTAGATAGCATGTTCAAAAGCAGAGACGTTACTTTGCCAACAAAGGTCCATCTAGTCAAGGCTACGTTTTCTCCAGTAGTCATGTATGGGTGTGAGAGTTGGACTGTGAAGAAGGCTGAGTGCCGAAGAATTGATGCTTTTGAACTGTGTTGTTGGAGAAGACTCTTGAGAGTCCCTTGGACTGCAAGGAGATCCAACCAGTCCATTCTAAAGAAGATCAGTCCTGGGTGTTCTTTGGAAGGAATGATGCTGAAGCTGAAACTCCAGTACTTTGGCCACCTCATGCGAAGAGTTGACTCATTGGAAAAGACCCTGATGCTGAGAGGCGTTGGGAACAGGAGGAGAAGGGGACGACTGAGGATGAGATGGCTGGATGGCATCACGGACCCGATGGATGTGAGTCTGAGTGAACTCAGGGAGTTGGTGATGGACAGGGGTCACCAAGAGTCGGACACAACTGATCGACTGAACTGAACTGAGGGGGTACTGGTGACCTCAGCGAAGACTTCCACTGGAATGGGGGGGGGTGGGCTTAAGAGATGGGAGGAGATGAACTTGAGGAAGTTGGTGCAAAGGGGAATAGGGAGATGGGGAGTAGCAGGCAGAGGAAGTGGAGTCGAGAGAAGGCTTTTTGTTTTGTTTATAAGAACAAAGAGCGGCAAGTTTGTATGTAAATGGGAATAATTCTGTAGGGAAGGAAACATTGATAAATCTGTGAGAGAGGGGAGATTTCTGGTGTCTGTGAGAGACGGTGGGGTGTTCAGGACATGGGGAGGAACTGGCTTTAGACGAAAGCATCAGTCATCCATCTCGGGCAGTGGTTCACCAATGTTCACATTTAGGAATGTTCACATTCAGAGGTCAGAGAGCAGCTCTGACCTCACAGACTTCCATGAGGGTCTTGAGAAGCTCCCAGGGTCCGTGGATTACTCTCTGAAACCATAATGTGTGTGCCAGGCAGGAAGGCAGGGTGTGTGGGTGCAGGTGCTGGCAGGTTGGTTGAGGGGTCCACACATGGTTGAGGGGTCCTTCTCATTGTTTTGCTGTTTTCACTATAGCAGTGCAGTAGGAAGAATGCAGATGTGGAGATGTTGGAGATTCCGGGAAGAGAAGTTGGAATATGTTCTATTGACTCTACAAATAAATAAAATGAATATAAAAGTAAAGTGAAAATAAATACATACCATCATTTTACCTGCTGCTAAGAAAGAAAGACTGTCAGTTATAATTGAGACTCACCATCAATTTTAAAATGCATCCTGATTCTAGAGATGTGAAAAATATGAAGGAAAATAAGTCTCTTTGGCTGGTGACACATGGCAGCCATCTAGGAGAGTGGGAGGCAGATGGCACAAGGGCCATAGTGTGGTGGCGGGCACAAGGAAGGGCCAGGTTGAGATTCATGGCACACATTTAACTCGAGTACTTCTCAAAAGCTTTTTTCTGTAATTTCCCCATTTCTCTGCAAATACCAGGAACACTGGAAAGCTTCTTGCTTTGGCATACTACAGGTGGGCTGTTTTCTCCCGGTTTATTTAGTAATGAGGAAAAGTAATGAGGAAGTAAGATACGAATAAAAATAAAGTTCTGGGTTGATAGATCCATGGCTATCCTCATTCTGACCCTCACTTTTCATTCTCTTGTGACGAGTAAAGGGTAAATGAGAGAAAATGCTCAAAGGTGCTATGATCCCAGGGGACTCGCCCTTCGTGTCTCATAGCCATACTTCTTTTGGCTCCTGATTCCACCCATCTGGTAAAGAATCCCCAGTCTAAGGAAACGCAAACCCTGTATTTGATTGTTGCTAAGAATAATGAAAAGGGTTTCTGCTTGTCATGCCAAGAACTTTTTATGTCCAGTGTTGGCTACTGCTGCTGCTGCTAAGTCGTGTCAGTCATGTCCGACTCTGTGTGACCCCATAGATGGCAGCCCACCGAGCTCCTGTTTCTGGGATTCTCCAGGCAAAAATACTAGAGTGGGTTGCCATTTCCTTCTCCAGTGCATGAAAGTGAAAAGTGAAAGTGAAGTTGCCCAGTCGTGTCTGACTCTTTGAGACCCCATGGACTGTAGCCTACAGGCTCCCCCATCCATGGGATTTCCCAGGCAAGAGGCATTGGCTACTGGATGATGAAATTTGGAGTTAGCCATCTTCTTTCTCTGAGCTATAAAATTAAAACAGTGCCCATGTGATTGGAGTATTGACTTCATCTGAAACTCTGTCCAGGCTTAGGTCCCTACACTGGCAGATGGATTCTTTATCACTGAGCCCCCAGGGAGCCATCCATGTTCACTCTGCAGTTGGTCTCAAGTAGATCCAGTGGAGTGGCTTCCATTTTCCTACTCTTTGCCTTGAAATGTTTCTTTACTGAGCCCTTTACCTTCTTGTCACAGCTAAGTAGCTCCCATTTCTCCAAAGTAAATTCTTTTGCGTCTGTCACTGCCTCCTTTCTGACTGCGCTAGTATCCAAATACTCTCCAGAAGTTGTTTCTTGAGGTCACTGATTATTTTCAGATCTAATGGTCTCTTGTCATTTATTCATTAATTTGGTGATATTGGAGCTTGCACCACGTGCCGGACCTTAATAAACACTCAAGGCAGCCAGATGAGAGAATAGGAGCTCGTTGTCTAGGGCAGAGGTTGGCAGATGCTTTTGGAAAGAGGCGTAAATAATTTAGGTTTGTAAGCCATGCCAGCATCTCTGTTGTAAACTACTCAGCTCTGCCTTTGTGGGGTGAAAGCAGCCGTATACAGTGTGTAAATGAATAGGTGTGACTGGATTTCACTGAAACTCTGCTTAGAAACAGGCCACCCACTGGCTTTGGCCTTTGGGCCAGCCCCCTGGTCTAGTGCTCAGCCTTTTGATCTACAGATGGTGTAAACTGATTTTTACCACAGTGCCTTCTGACTCATCTGCCCACTGCCATTCTCTTCTTTAAGCCATCGCACCAAGTTACCAGGCTGTGAGTTAGCATACCAGTCATGCTGGAACTTGACTCCAAATTCATCATACTACTTTTCCTCTGCCCATTGTATTGAAATATTATTGACAAAACTGTATAAAGTGTACAGTGTAATCATTTGATATACATGTATATGGTGATGTGATTACCACAACCTAGTTAGTTAACACATTCATCATCTCACACTGTTTGTTGTTCAGTCACTCAGTCGTGTCCAACTTTTTGTGACCCCGTGGACTGCACACACCAGGCTTCCGTGCCCTTCACCATCTGCCAGAGCTTCAGTTCAGTCACTCAGTCATGTCTGACTCTCTGCAGCCCTGTGAACTGCAGCACGCCAGGCTTCCCTGTCCTTCACTGTCTCCCTGAGTTTGCTCAAACTCACGTCCATTGAGTCAGTGATGCCATCCAACCATCTCATCCTCTGTTGCCCCCTCCTCTTGCTCTCAGTTTTTCCCAGGATCAGGGTCTTTTCTAGTAAGTCAGTTTTTTGCATCAAGTGGCCAGAGTATTGGAGCTTCAGCTTCAGCATCAGTCCTTCCAATGAATATTCAGGACTGAATTTCTTTACAGTTGACTGGTTTGATCTCCTTGCAGTCCAAGGGACTCTCAGGAGTCTTCTCCAACACCACAGTTCAAAAGCATCAATTCCTCAGCACTCAGCTTTCTTTAGTGTCCAACTCTCACATCCATACATGACCCCTGGAAAAAGTATAGCTTTGACTAGTTGGACCTTTGTTGGCAAAGTAATGTCTCCCCTTTTTAATATGCTGTCTAGGTTTGTCACATCAGGTGACCAAAGTATTGGAGCTTCAGCTTCAGCATCAGCCCTTCCAATGAATGTTCAGGAGTGATTTCATTTCGGATTGACTGGTTTCATCTCCTTGCAGTCCAGGGAGTGCAGTCATCTCACATAGTGACCATTTATTCTGGCATGTGACTGGTAGGAATGCTTAAAATCTACTCTCTAAGCAAATTTCAAGTATACAGTACTACTAACTATGGTCACAACTCATTTATGTTGTCACAAATGGCAAGACTTCTGTTTTAAATCCATTCATCTGTCAGGGGACACTTTGGTTGTTTCCGTATTTTAGCTGTTGTGAATAATGCTGCAAAAAACAGGGGAGTACATGTGTCTCTTTAGTAGAGATACTAATTTGTATCCTTCATAGAGATGAACCCAGAAGTGGGATTGCTGGATCGTATGGTCATTCTGTTTTTAATGGTTTAAGGAGCCTTCACACTGTTTCCCATAGTGTAAAATATTTTCCAGCTTTTATTTTCTATAGGGGCTGTGCCAGTTCCCACCGCTGTTGCTGGGAGTGTAAAGGGGTTCCCTTTTACATCCTCACCAACTTGTTCTCTCTTGTCTTTTTGATAATAGCTGTCCTAACAGCTGTGAGGTATCTCCTTGTGGTTTGATTTCCATTTCCCTGATGATTAGTGATGTTGTACATCCCTCCATGTACCTATTGCCATTTGCATGTCCTACAAAAATAGCTATTCAGTTCTGCTCATTTTTAAATTATTTTTTTCTTTGCTGTTGACCTATGTGAACTCCTTATATATTTTGATCTTAACCCCTTATCAGATATATAGTTTGTGCTGTGGTTTGAATGTTTGTGTCCCTCCAAAATTCATGCTGATACCTGATGTGATGCTATGAAGAGGTAGGGCCTTTGGGCGGTTATTAGTGGCTATATAAAAAAGGCCTTAAAAACTCACTAGCCCCCTTCCACAAGGAAGGAAGGACACAATGAGAGAGCTGTGACCCAGAGGCGAGTCAGCACTAGCCGCCATATGTGATCTGTGGCACCGGGATCTTGGACTTCTAACCTCTATGATAAATACATTTCTGTTGTTTGTAAGTGATCCAGTCTCTAGTATTTTGTTATAGTAGCCCGAATAGATAGAGTTTGCAAATGTTCTCCCCCATTCTGTTAATTCTTTTGTATGTTGGTCCTTTCCTTTTCTGTGCAGAGCCTTTTGACTTTTATGTAGTCCCGCTTGTTTTTGTTGCCAGTGCTTTTGGTGTCATATCCGAAAAATTATTGCCAAGAACAAAGTCAAGGACCTTTTTCCTGTGTTTTCTTGTAGGAGCTTTACAGTTTTCAAGTCTTATGTTTAGGTCTCCAGTACGTTTTGAATTGTATAAAATAGGGGTCCAGCTTCATTCTAATTATATAAAATAGGGGATCTCCATTTTCCCCAGCAACATTTATTGAAGACTGTCCTTTCTCCACTATGTATGCTTGGGACCCTGATTTCTGGGCTCTCTGTTCTATTCCATTGGTATATGTGTCTGTTTTTAATGCCAGTTCCATACTGATTTGATTACAATAGCTTTACAATACCGTTGGAAATCAGGAACTGCCATGCCTCCTGCTTCGTTGTTCTTTCTAAGTTTTGACCAGGGTTTTTTTGTAGCTACATACAAGTTTTAGCATTTTGTTTTCTATTTCTGTGAAAAATGCCACTGGAATTTTAGTGGGGATTACATTGAATCTGTAGATGGCTTTGGGTATTATAAGTGTGTTCAGTTCAGTTCAGTCGCTCAGTCATGTCCAACTCTTTGTGACCCCATGAACTGCAACATGCTAGGCCTCCCTGTCCATCACCAACTCTCGGGGCCTACTCAAACCCATGTCCATTGAGTTAGTGATGCCATCCAACTACCTCAATCCTCTGTCATCCCCTTTTCCTCCTGCCCTCAATCCCTCTCAGCATCAGGGTCTTTTCAAATGAGTCAGCTCTTCAAATCAGATGGCCAAAGTACTGGAGTTTCAGCTTCAGCATCAGTCCTTCCAATGAACACACAGGACTGATCTCCTTTAGGATGGACTGGTTAGATCTCCTTGCAGTCCAGGGGACTCTCAAGAGTCTTCTCCAACACCACAGTTCAAAAGCATCGATTCTTCAGTACTCAGCTTTCTTTATAGTCCAACCCCCATACCTATAAGCATGTTCAGTTCAGTTCAGTTGCTCAGTCGTGTCCAACTCTGCAACCCCGTGAATCGCAGCACACCAAGCCTCCCTATCCATCACCATCTCCTGGAGTTCACTTAAACCCACGTCCATCAAGTCGGTGAGGCCATCCAGCCATCTCATCCTCTGTCATCCCCTTCTCCTCCTGCCCCCAATTCCTCCCAGCATAAGAGTCTTTTCCAGTGAGTCAACTCTTTGCATGAAGTGGCCAAAGTATTGGAGTTTCAGCTTCAGCATCATTCCTTCCAAAGAACACCCAGGGCTGATCTCCTCTAGAATGGGCTGGTTGGATCTCCTTGCAGTCCAGGGGACTCTCAAGAGTCTTCTCCAACACCACAGTTCAAAAGCATCAATTCCTCAGCACTCAGCTTTCTTTAGTGTCCAACTCTCACATCCATACATGACCCCTGGAAAAAGTATAGCTTTGACTAGTTGGACCTTTGTTGGCAAAGTAATGTCTCCCCTTTTTAATATGCTGTCTAGGTTTGTCACATCAGGTGACCAAAGTATTGGAGCTTCAGCTTCAGCATCAGCCCTTCCAATGAATGTTCAGGAGTGATTTCATTTCGGATTGACTGGTTTCATCTCCTTGCAGTCCAGGGAGTGCAGTCATCTCACATAGTGACCATTTATTCTGGCATGTGACTGGTAGGAATGCTTAAAATCTACTCTCTAAGCAAATTTCAAGTATACAGTACTACTAACTATGGTCACAACTCATTTATGTTGTCACAAATGGCAAGACTTCTGTTTTAAATCCATTCATCTGTCAGGGGACACTTTGGTTGTTTCCGTATTTTAGCTGTTGTGAATAATGCTGCAAAAAACAGGGGAGTACATGTGTCTCTTTAGTAGAGATACTAATTTGTATCCTTCATAGAGATGAACCCAGAAGTGGGATTGCTGGATCGTATGGTCATTCTGTTTTTAATGGTTTAAGGAGCCTTCACACTGTTTCCCATAGTATAAAATATTTTCCAGCTTTTATTTTCTATAGGGGCTGTGCCAGTTCCCACCGCTGTTGCTGGGAGTGTAAAGGGGTTCCCTTTTACATCCTCACCAACTTGTTCTCTCTTGTCTTTTTGATAATAGCTGTCCTAACAGCTGTGAGGTATCTCCTTGTGGTTTGATTTCCATTTCCCTGATGATTAGTGATGTTGTACATCCCTCCATGTACCTATTGCCATTTGCATGTCCTACAAAAATAGCTATTCAGTTCTGCTCATTTTTAAATTATTTTTTTCTTTGCTGTTGACCTATGTGAACTCCTTATATATTTTAGATCTTAACCCCTTATCAGATATATAGTTTGTGCTGTGGTTTGAATGTTTGTGTCCCTCCAAAATTCATGCTGATACCTGATGTGATGCTATGAAGAGGTAGGGCCTTTGGGCGGTTATTAGTGGCTATATAAAAAAGGCCTTAAAAACTCACTAGCCCCCTTCCACAAGGAAGGAAGGACACAATGAGAGAGCTGTGACCCAGAGGCGAGTCAGCACTAGCCGCCATATGTGATCTGTGGCACCGGGATCTTGGACTTCTAACCTCTATGATAAATACATTTCTGTTGTTTGTAAGTGATCCAGTCTCTAGTATTTTGTTATAGTAGCCCGAATAGATAGAGTTTGCAAATGTTCTCCCCCATTCTGTTAATTCTTTTGTATGTTGGTCCTTTCCTTTTCTGTGCAGAGCCTTTTGACTTTTATGTAGTCCCGCTTGTTTTTGTTGCCAGTGCTTTTGGTGTCATATCCGAAAAATTATTGCCAAGAACAAAGTCAAGGACCTTTTTCCTGTGTTTTCTTGTAGGAGCTTTACAGTTTTCAAGTCTTATGTTTAGGTCTCCAGTACGTTTTGAATTGTATAAAATAGGGGTCCAGCTTCATTCTAATTATATAAAATAGGGGATCTCCATTTTCCCCAGCAACATTTATTGAAGACTGTCCTTTCTCCACTATGTATGCTTGGGACCCTGATTTCTGGGCTCTCTGTTCTATTCCATTGGTATATGTGTCTGTTTTTAATGCCAGTTCCATACTGATTTGATTACAATAGCTTTACAATACCGTTGGAAATCAGGAACTGCCATGCCTCCTGCTTCGTTGTTCTTTCTAAGTTTTGACCAGGGTTTTTTTGTAGCTACATACAAGTTTTAGCATTTTGTTTTCTATTTCTGTGAAAAATGCCACTGGAATTTTAGTGGGGATTACATTGAATCTGTAGATGGCTTTGGGTATTATAAGTGTGTTCAGTTCAGTTCAGTCGCTCAGTCATGTCCAACTCTTTGTGACCCCATGAACTGCAACATGCTAGGCCTCCCTGTCCATCACCAACTCTCGGGGCCTACTCAAACCCATGTCCATTGAGTTAGTGATGCCATCCAACTACCTCAATCCTCTGTCATCCCCTTTTCCTCCTGCCCTCAATCCCTCTCAGCATCAGGGTCTTTTCAAATGAGTCAGCTCTTCAAATCAGATGGCCAAAGTACTGGAGTTTCAGCTTCAGCATCAGTCCTTCCAATGAACACACAGGACTGATCTCCTTTAGGATGGACTGGTTAGATCTCCTTGCAGTCCAGGGGACTCTCAAGAGTCTTCTCCAACACCACAGTTCAAAAGCATCGATTCTTCAGTACTCAGCTTTCTTTATAGTCCAACCCCCATACCTATAAGCATGTTCAGTTCAGTTCAGTTGCTCAGTCGTGTCCAACTCTGCAACCCCGTGAATCGCAGCACACCAAGCCTCCCTATCCATCACCATCTCCTGGAGTTCACTTAAACCCACGTCCATCAAGTCGGTGAGGCCATCCAGCCATCTCATCCTCTGTCATCCCCTTCTCCTCCTGCCCCCAATTCCTCCCAGCATAAGAGTCTTTTCCAGTGAGTCAACTCTTTGCATGAAGTGGCCAAAGTATTGGAGTTTCAGCTTCAGCATCATTCCTTCCAAAGAACACCCAGGGCTGATCTCCTCTAGAATGGGCTGGTTGGATCTCCTTGCAGTCCAGGGGACTCTCAAGAGTCTTCTCCAACACCACAGTTCAAAAGCATCAGTTCTTCGGTGCTCAGCCTTCTTCACAGTCCAACTCTTGCATCCATACATGACTACTGGAAAAACCATAGCCTTGACTAGATGGACCTTTGTTGGCAAAATAATGTCTCTGCTTTTGAATATGCTATTTAGATTGGTTATAACTTTCCTTCCAAGGAGTAAGCGTCTTTTAATTTCATGGCTGCAGTCACCATCTGCAGTGATTTTGGAGCCCCAAAAAAGTCTGACACTGTTTCCACTGTTTCCTCATCAATTTCCCATGAAGTGATGGGACTGTAAGCATGTTCGTCATCGTCATGTCATGAAGTCACTCAGTCGTGTCTGACTCTTTACGACCCCACAGACTGTAGCCTACCAGGCTCCTCTGTCCATGGGATTTTTCAGGCAGTAGTCCTGGAGTGGATTGCCATTTAGTTCTCCAGGGAATCTTCCCAACCCAGGGATCGAACCCGGGTCTCCCGCATTGTAGACAGACGCTTTACTGTCTGAGCCCCCAGGGAAGTCCAAGCATGTTAACAGTGTTAATTACTCTAATTCAGGAGCATGAAATACTTTCCATCTGTTTGTTGTCTTCAGTTTCTTTCATCAGTGTCTTATAGTTTTCAGTGTATAGATCTTTCACCTTGGTTAAATTTATTCTAAAGTATTTTTAAAATGCTATTATAAATGAGATTGTTTTAATTTTTCTTTCAATAGTTAATTGTTAGTGCATTTCATGTTGTTTAGTTCCTAAGTGGTGTCCAACTCTTTGCAACCCCATGAACTGCAGTACACCAGGCTTCCCTGTCCTTCACTATCTCCCTGAGTTTGTTCAAACTCATGTCTGTTGAGTCAGTGATGCCATCCAACTATCTTAGCTTCTGTCACCCACTTCTGTTACCCTCAGTCTTTGCCAGCATCAGGGTCTTTTCCAAATAGTCAGCTCTTTGTATCAGGGCCAAAGTATTGGAGCTTCAGCATCAGTCCTTCTGATGAGTATTCAGGGTTGATTTCCTTTAGAATGGACTGGTTTGATATCCTTGCAGTCCAAGGGACTCTCAGGAGTCTTCTCCAGCACCACAGTTCAAAACTCTCAGTTCTTCAGTGTTCAGCCTTTTTTACGGCCCAACTCTCACATGCATACATGAATTCTGGAAAAACCATAGCTTTGACCATATGGACCTTTGTTGGCAAAGTGATATCTCTGCTTTTTAATACACTGTCTAGGTTTGTCATAGCTTTTCTTCCAAGGAGCAAGTGTGTTTTAATTTCGTGGTTGCAGTCACCATCTCCAGTGATTTTGGAGCCCAAGAAAATAAAATCTGTCTTTGTTTTCACTTTTTCCCCATCTGTGTGCCATGAAGTAATGGACCGGATGCCATGACCTTAGTTTTTTTAAATGTTGAGCTTTAAGCCACCTTTTTCACTCTCCTCTTTTACCTTCATCAAGGGGCTCTTTAGTTCCTCTTAACTTTCTCCCATTAGGGTGGTATCATCTGCACATCTGAGGTTGTTGATATTTCTCTCAGCAGTCTTGATTCCAGCTTGTGCTTCATCCAGCCCAACATTTTGCATGATGTAGTCTGCATAGAAGGCTAAATAAACAAGGTGACAATATTCAGCCTTGACGTACTTCTTACCCATTTTTGAACCAGTCTTTTGTTCTATGTCTGGTTCTAACTCTTGCTTTCTTGACCTGCATACAGGTTTCTCAGGAGGCAGGTAAGGTGGTCTGGTATTCCCATCTCTTTAAGAATTTTCTGGTTTGTTGTGATCCACACAGTCAGAGGCTGTGGTCAGTGAAGCTGAAGTGAATGTTTTTTTTTTAGTTCCCTTGCTTTTTCTGTGACCTAGCGGATGTTGGCAATTTGATCTCTGGTTTCTTCACCTTTTCTAAATCCAGCTTGAACATCTGGACATCCTTGGTTTATGTACTGCTGAAGCCTAGCTCAAAGGATTTTGAGCATAATTTTGCTGGCATGTGAAAGTTGCATGAGTGCAGTTGTGCAGTAATTTGAACATTCTTTGGCATTGCCTTTCTTTGGGATTGGAATGAAAACTGACCTTTTCCAGTCTTGTGGCCACTGCTGAGTTTTTCACATTTGCTGGTATATTGAGTGCAGTACTTTAACCACATTATCTTTTAGGATTTGAAATAGCTTAGCTGGAATTTCATCACCTCCACTAGCTTGTTCGTAGTAATGCTTTCTACGGCCCACTTGACTTCACACTCCAGGATATCTGGCTTTAGATGAGTGATCATACTATTGTGGTCATCCGGGTCATTAAGACGTTTTTTGTACAGTTCTTCTGTGTATTCTTGCCACCTTTTCTTATTCTCTCCTGCTTCTGTTAAGTCCATACTGTTTCTCTGCTTTATTGTGTCCATCTTTGCATGAAATGTTCCCTTAGTATCTCTAATTTTCTTAGTCTTTCCCATTTTTATATTGAGTGCAGTACTTTAACCACATTATCTTTTAGGATTTGAAATAGCTTAGCTGGAATTTCATCACCTCCACTAGCTTGTTCGTAGTAATGCTTTCTACGGCCCACTTGACTTCACACTCCAGGATATCTGGCTTTAGATGAGTGATCATACTATTGTGGTCATCCGGGTCATTAAGACGTTTTTTGTACAGTTCTTCTGTGTATTCTTGCCACCTTTTCTTATTCTCTCCTGCTTCTGTTAAGTCCATACTGTTTCTCTGCTTTATTGTGTCCATCTTTGCATGAAATGTTCCCTTAGTATCTCTAATTTTCTTAGTCTTTCCCATTTTATTGTTTTCCTCTACTTTGCATTGTTCACTTAAAGAAGACTTTCTTATCTCCCTTTGCTATTCTCTGGAACTCTGCATTCGGTTGGGTATATCTTTCCCTTTCTCCTTTGCTTTTGCTTCTATTCTTTTCTCAGATATTTGTAAAGCCTCCTCAGACAACCACTTTACCTTCTTGCATTTCTTTTTCTTGGGGATGGTTTTGGTCACCACCTCCTATATAGTGCAATGAACCTCCATCCATAGTTCTTTAGGCACTCTGTTTACTACATCTAATTCCTTGAATCTATTCATCACCTCCACTGTATAATCTTAAAAGATCTGATTTAGGCCATACCTAAATGGCCTAGTGTTATTCCTTGCTTTCTTCAATTTGAGTCTGAATTTTGCAATAAGGAGCTCATGATCTGAACCATAGTCAGCTCCAGATCTTGTTTTTGCTGATGGAACAACAGACTGGTTCCAAATAGGGAAAGGAGTATGTCAAGGCTGTATATTGTCACCCTGCTTATTTAACTTATATGCAGAGTACAGAGAAACGCTGGGCTGGATGAAACACAAGCTTCAATCAAGATTGCTGGGAGAAATATCAATAACCTCAGATATGCAGATGACATCACCCTTAAGGCAGAAAGTGAAGAACTAAAAAGCACCTTGATGAAAGAGGGGAGTGAAAAAGTTGGCTTAAAGCTCAACAGTCAGAAAACTAAGATCATGGCATCTGGTCCCATCACTTCGTGGCAAATAGATGGGGAAACAGTGACAGACTTTATTTTTTTGGCCTCCAAAATCACTGGAGATGGTGACTGCAGCCATGAAATTAAAAGATGCTTTCTCCTTGGAAGGAAAGTTATGACTAACCTAGATAGCATATTAAGAAGCAGAGACATTTCTTTGTCAGCAAAGGTCCATCTAGTCAAGGGTATGGATTTTCCAGTGGTCATATATGGATATGAGAGTTAGACTATAAAGAAAGCCGAGTGCCGAAGAATCGATGGTTTTGAACTGTGGTGTTGGAGAAGACTCTTGAGAGTCCCTTGGACTATAAGGAGATCCAACCAGTCCATCCTAAAGGAACTCAGTCCTGAATGTTCATTGGAAGGACTGATGCTGAAGCTGAAACTCCAATACTTTGGCCACCTGATTTGGAAAGCTGACCCATTTGAAAAGACCCTGATGCTGGGCAAGATTGAAAGTGGGAGGAGAAGGGGACAACAGAGGATGAGATGGTTGGATTGCATCACCGACTCAATGGACATGAGTCTGAGTAAATTCTGGGAGTTGGTGATGAACAGGGAGGCCTGGCATGCTGCAGTTCATGGGGTCGCAGAGTTGGCACAACTGAGCCACTGAACTGAACTGAAAGACTGTGTAAGATCCTGTCATCTGTAGACTGAAACAGTTGTACTTCTTCCTTTTCTCTTTGAATACCTTTCATTTCTTTTTCTTGCCTAATTTCTCTGGCTAGGTCTCTGTAGGGCTTTCCCAATGGCTTAGCGATAAAGAATCTGCCTGCAAGGCAGGAGACACAAAAGACTCTGGTTCAGTCCCTGGGTCAGGAAGATCCCCCGGAGGAGCAAATGGCAACCTACTCCAGGATCCTTTGCCTGAAAAACCCCATGGAGAGAGGAGCCTGGTGGGCTACAGTCCAAAGGGTCACAAAGAGTTGGCCACAACCGAGTGGGCACACAGGTCTCTGTTGGGTAGAAGTGGCAAGAATTTGCACCTTTGTCTTGTTCCTGATCTTATAGAATGGGCATCATCGTCTTGTTCACTACAGGATCTGATATTAGCTGGGGGCTTCTCATGTGTGGCCATTATAATGTTGAGGGACATTCCTTCTCTACCTAATTTATTTGAATTTTCATCATGAAAGGATGTTGAGTTTTGTCAAATGCTTTTTCTGTATGTATTGAGATGATCATATGATTTTTATCCTTCATTCTCAGTGTGTATTGATTTCTATATGTTGAACCATACTTGCCTAGCCAGGGTAAATCCCACTTGATGGTGATGTACAATCTTTTTAATGTGCTATTGAATTCGGTTTGCTGGTATTTTGAGGACTTTTGCATTTGTCTTCACCAAGGGTTATTGGTCTGGAGTTTTCTTTTCTTGTAGTGTCATTGTTTGGATTTGATGTCAAAGTATGCTGGCCTTGTATGAATTTGGGAGTGTTTCCTCCTTTTCATTTTTTTTTTTTTTTTGGAGGAGTTTGAAATGGATTGGTATTCTTCCTTAAATATTTGGTATAATTCGCCATGAAACCATCTGGTCCTGGGAATTTGTTGGGAGATTTTTTGATTCCTGATTAATCTTCATATCCTTGGTCTGTTTAGATTTTCTATTTCTTTGTGGTAGGTTGTTTGTTTCTAGGAATTTATCCATTTCTTCCAGGTTATCCAACCTGTTGATAAGTAGATTGTTCATAGTAGTCTCTTCTGGTCCTTTGTATTTCTGTGGTATTAGTTGTAATGTCTCCCCTCGTTTCTGATTGAGTCTTTTTTTAAAAAATTGGTCAAGTTAAGAAGTTTGTCAGTTCTTTTTTTTTTTTAAGTCTTAGTTTCATTGATCTTGTCTTTCATTTTTCCAGGATCTCTTTCCTTTCTTTCTGCTCTGATCTTTCTTCTGCTAACTTTGGGTTTTTGTCTTTATTTTTCTAGTTCCTTGAGGTATAAACTTAGGTTGAGATCGTTCTTTGTTCTTCTCTTGGGCTGCACTGCACGGCTCATGGGATCTTAGTTCCTTCATCAGGGATTGAACTTGGGCCACAGCAGTGAAAGCACTGAGTCCTGACCACTGGACTTCCCAGGAACTCCTTCTTTTTCATTTTATTACTGTAAACTTCCCTCTTAGAACTGCTTTTGTTGTATCCCATAGATTTTGGTATGTGGTACAGGGGACCGTTGAACAACAGGTTGGAACTGTGTGAGTGTACTTAAATGCAGGGTTTTTTTTCAGTGAATATGTATTGCACTACTACACAGTCCTCAATGGGTTGAACCTGTGGATACAGAACCACCACACATTTGGAGGGCTGACTATAAGTTATACTCAGATTTTTGACTGTGTAGAGAGCTGATGCCCCAAACCCTGCTTTTGTTCAAGGGTCAACTGTATCTCCATTTTTGTTTGTCTCTAGATATTTTCTTTCTCTTTTACTTTGTTTTCTTCATCACACTACTTTAGGCATCGGTTTCTAAAGGCATTCATTTCTAGGTGATGATGATGACAGATGATGACAATCATGTGACTCCCACAGACGCCTGACTTGGAGGTGGCCTGCAGTGGTGGTAGGTCTGGCTTTTTGTGGTGCAAATATTTGACAGATGGTAGCAAGGGAGGCTGAGCCACAGACATGAACAGGTACTGATCAGCTCAGCATCAAAACTGTATCATTAGAGGCTTCCGCAGCTCTGATGAGAGATTCACCATGTGAGAACTTTGATCACTGAGATTAGACTGTTGGAGAATGAACACCATGTCCAGCCATTTCTTTCCTCTCGCCACAGCCAGCAAGCAGAAGAGGACCCGGGTGTGCGGGACATGGAGGCCCTGATAGACACAATCCGGAAGCAACTGAAAGATGATTACCCGTGCAGGGACAACATCCGTGAGGCCTTTCAGATCTATGACAAGGAAGCTTCAGGATACGTGGACAGGGAGACGTTCTTTAAAATCTGTGGCTCTTACCAACTCCCAGTTGACGACTCCTTGATTAAGGAGGTGAGTAGGAGTTACTTTTCCGGGCTAATTGCGGACGCTGGGCACTGTTCCCTGGCTCCCAAAGGCAGCTACATTTGTATTTTAGCTGGGGAAGCTTTGAGGTGCTCAAATCAGATCTCCCGTTCAGTCCTGATTATGGCATTTGCCCTTGACTCTTATCATTGGTTTGTCATTCCTAATGCTGTTGTAGGGCATCTCTTTAAGGGGGCAGCATTCAGACAGCAGAGGAGCCAGTGAGCCATGTGGGTGCTGAAGGAGGGCGGTTGCCAAGGGCAGATGGAAAAGCTGGATTGAGCAGGATGGGATCATGGGAGCCTCTGACACCTTCACAGGTGACACCTCTGCTTGTCTGTTGGTAGGGCCAGCATGGGAGAGGGCCTGACCCTGACCCAGGTCCATGGCCAGCTGGACATTCTCCTCTAGAGTTTCCATGAGGGAGCTGAGAGGGTATTTCATGCCTCTTTCTCTTCATAAATCCCTTTGACCAAGTTCAGGATGTCTATCAGGACTAGAAGTTAGGACAGGCTTTCTCCCTCAGTTGCTGATGACAATGGCTGATATTATGAGACATTCTCACTGATGAAGAGCATTGTGATGCTGTAGTCCTTCTTAATGACACTTTAGCACAGTGGGATGCTGGGAAGTTAAAGAGTCATTTAGGGAAATCTTCTTTTGTTTGGGATTGGTGTGACTAGCTTGGGGACAAGAATTTGTCAGACAGGAACCTTAGCAAGGTGTGAGGAGGCAGGTGGAAGGATAACATCAGCTTTTCCCTGCTTCTGGACTCAAACTGAGACGTTGGCTCTTCCTTGGTCTTGAGACTGCTGGCCTTCAGCAGTCTCACGCGGGCAAAATTCCCATCTGGCTTCCCAAGCCTCAGACCAATAGCGTGTCCAGCCTTTGATTTTTACGTCATTTGTATCGCCTGTAACCTGACATGGGAGCTGCATCAGGGGGCAGGATAGGGATGGGTCTTCACACATCTTTTAACCACAGTGGATCAGTGTACTTACTGCCAGTCACAGATGAGTTTCAGGAGACCTGGTGTTAGCAGTGACATAACTATATTTTTCTTTTAGGCTATGATAACAGCAGCCCTGATAGATAGTCTTGTAACTGAATATAAGAACAAAAATGCTTGGAAAATGACAGTATTCTTGTTAGACCTGAAACCTCGGGCAGGCCATTTACACCATCTGAGCTTTCTTTTCATGAAGCATTAACATTGAGGAAGGCGCCCAAGATCATTTCACATCAGTTGAGGGTATAAACAGTTGAGCTGTTACACAGGGTGGGGGGCAGTCACTAAAGAGGCTCTGCTGCGGAGCTGAAAGCAGCCTCCTGTCTCTCATTTACAGCTCATCAGGATGTGCTCTCATGGAGAAGACAAGATCGACTACTATAACTCGTCCGTGCTTTCTCCAGCTGACCCACTGAGGACAGAACGCAGCAGAGAATGCTGACTTTGAGCCTCCATCTACCTGTACACCTCATAGAGGCATTTACAGACTTCTTGAAATTCCATTTCTTTTTTGGTTCTTATATTTCACTACCACTGAAGTCTAAATAAAATTGGATCTTGTAGGAGCTAAGGCTGGTGTCTTATTTAGGGAAGGGGACAAGAGTGTTGTGATGGTTAATTCTGTGTGTCAGCTTGACTAAATATGGGTGCCTGGACATTTCTGGGTGTGTCTGTGAAGCTGTTTCTGGATGAGGTTACCATCTGAGTTGGTGGATGGAGGAAGACACATGGCCCCCTCCCGGATGGGAGCCCCTCACCCCTCACTAGAGGCTTGAATAGAACAAAAAGGCTAACCCTACCCTGATAAGAGAGGACTCCTCCAGCCTGCCGTGACATCAGCCTTTCCCTGCTTTGGGACTCAGACTGAGACGTCGGCTCTTCCTTGGTCTCAAGGCTGCTGGCCTTCAGACTTATCTCTCAATAAGTCTCCAGACTGCTGACTACAGATACTGGAGCTTGTCAGGCTCCACAGTTACAAAAACCAGTTCCTTATAACCAGTCCCTTTCTCTCTATATATAGAGCCTATTGGTTCTATTTCTCTGGAGACAGAACCCTGACTAATGCAGGAGTAGAATGATTAGGAACAGGATGGATAGTTTTGCTCAGAGAAACACAATGTGAGGTGTGGTACTGCTGCCAGACCACCCCTCCCCTAGCCGGGTAGGGAAGTAGACACCGTTTTTCAACTGCAGTTCTAGGCCACTTAGTAGACTTGCATTTTAAAGAATTAGATATTAGGTTGGTGCAAATGTAACTGCACCAAATGCAGTTACAAATGTTTTAGACCATGAATTTTAAATGATTGTAACAAGGCTCAAACACATCAAATAAATATAAACAGCAAGTAATTGCCAACATCCGCTGGATCATGGAAAAAGCAAGAGAGTTCCAGAAAAAACATCTATTTCTGCTTTATTGACTATGCCAAAGCCTTTGACTGTGTGGATCACAATAAACTTTGGAAAATTCTGAAAGAGATGGGAATAGCAGACCACCTAACCTGCCTCTTGAGAAATCTGTATCCAGGTCAGGAAGCAACAGTTAGAACTGGACATGGAACAACAAACTGGTTCCAAATAGGAAAAGGAGTGCGTCAAGGCTGTATATTGTCACCCTGCTTATTTAACTTCTCTGCAGAGTACATCATGAGAAGTGCTGGGCTGGAGGAAGCACAAGCTGGAATCAAGATTGCTGGGAGAAATATCAATAACCTCAGATATGCAGATGACACCACCCTTATGGCAGAAAGTGAAGAGGAGCTAAAGGGCCTCTTGATGAAGGTGAAAGAGGAGAGTGAAAAAGTTGGTTTAAAGCTCAACATTCAGAAAACGAAGATCATGGTATCTGGTCCCATCACTTCATGGGAAATAGACGGGGAAACAGTGGAAACAGTGTCAGACTTTATTTTTGGGGGCTCCAAAATCACTGCAGATGGTGATGCAGCCATGAAATTAAAAGACGCTTACTCCTTGGAAGAAAAAGTTATGACCAACCTAGATAGCATGTTCAAAAGCAGAGACATTACTTTGCCGACTAAGGTCCATCTAGTCAAGGCTATGGTTTTTCCTGTGGTCATATATGGATGTGAGAGTTGGACTGTGAAGAAGGCTGAGCACCGAAGAATTGATGCTTTTGAACTATGGTGTTGGAGAAGACTCTTGAGAGTCCCTTGGACTGCAAACAGATCCAACCAGTCCATTCTAAAGGAGATCAGTCCTGGGTGTTCTTTGGAAGGAATGATACTAAAGCTGAAACTCCAGTACTTTGGCCACTTCATGCGAAGAGCTGACTCATTGGAAAAGACTCTGATGCTGGGAGGGATTGGGGGCAGGAGGAGAAGGGGACGACTGAGGATGAGATGGCCGGATGGCATCACCAACTCAATGGACGTGAGTCTGAGTGAACTCCGGGAGCTGGTGATAGACAAGGAGGCCTGGCGTGCTGCGATTCATGGGGTCACAAAGAGTCGGACACGACTGAGCGACTGAACTGAACTGAGAGGAACAGGAACTATCACAGGGTGGTACCCTAATTCGTATTGTTTCATGAAATGTCTGTTTCATGAGTCATGATGTAGAATGTGTTTCTTGATGTTGGCTGTAGCTTAAAAAAAAAAAATTAGAGAAACTGCTCTTAGAGAGCCTGGCCTCAAGATAAGCAGAACAGGTTAGAATAACAGCTCCTGGTTATCAACCAGGCTCTGGTGGACTTTCGGAAGTCCAGAAGCAGGGCTACTCCTCAGCTGAGTCAGCCACCAGCTTCACCTTTATAAGCACTGTCTTGGATTCCTCCCCAACCAGTACTCCGTCTGCACTCCCAGGGGCCTGAAAATACCTTCTAGTCAAGCCCGTTACCTGTAGGCTTCAGGGGTATCTGAGATGTATCTAGATTTCCAGGACATCAGGGGTCACCTGGATGAGTGAATATCCTGCTGGTGTAGGAGCACGAGCCTGTTCCTATGAGAAATTAATTCATCGAGTGCTCTGTTCAAACCACAAGCTTAGTGTTCACTGTCCTTAAATCTCACCACCACCATTCCCTCCAAAAACAAGCAAGCAAGCAAACCAATCCCAAAGAAAGGCAACGCCAAAAAATGCTCAAACTATTGCACAATTGCACTCATCTCACATGCTAGTAAAGTAATGCTCAAAATTCTCCAGGCCAGGTTTCAGCAATATGTGAACCGTGAACTTCCAGGTGTTTAAGCTGGTTTTAGAAAACGCAGAGGAACCAGAGATCAAATTGCCAACATCCACTGGATCATGGAAAAAGCAAGAGAGTTCCAGAAAAACATCTCATCTCTTTCTGCTTTATTGACTGTGCCAAAGCCTTTGACTGTGTGGATCACAATAAACTGTAAAGTAATGCTCAAAATTCTCCAAGCCAGGCTTCAGCAATATGTGAACCGTGAACTTCCTGATGTTCAAGCTGGTTTTAGAAAAGGCAGAGGAACCAGAGATCAAATTGCCAACATCCACTGGATCATGGAAAAAGCAAGAGAGTTCCAGAAAAACATCTCATCTCTTTCTGCTTTATTGACTGTGCCAAAGCCTTTGACTGTGTGGATCACAATAAACTGTGGAAAATTTTGAAAGAGATGGGAATACCAGACCACCTGACCTGCCTCTTGAGAAACCTGTATGCCTGTCAGGCAGGAAGCAACAGTTAGAACTGGACATGGAACAACAGACTGGTTCCAAATAGGAAAAGGAGTGCGTCAAGGCTGTATATTGTCACCCTGCTTATTTAATTTATATGCAGAGTACATCATGAGAAACGCTGGCCTGGAAGAAGCACAAGCTGGAATCACAATTGACGGGAGAACTATCAGTGACACCACCCTTATGGGAGAAAGTGAAGAGGAACTAAAAAGCCTCTTGATGAAAGTAAAAGAGGAGAGTAAAAAAGTTGGTCTAAAGCTCAACATTCAGAAAACGAAGATCATGGCATCTGTCCATCATTTCATGGCAAATAGATGGGGCAACAGTGGAAAGTGTCAGACTTTATATTTGGGGGCTCCAAAATCATTGCAGATGGTGATCACAGCCATGAAATTAAAAGACACTTACTACTTAGAAGGAAAGTTATGACCAACGTAGATAGCATATTCAAAAGCAGAGTCATTACTTTGCCAACAAAGGTCCATATAGTCAAGGCTATGGTTTTTCCAGTAGTCATGTATGGATGTGAGAGTTGGACTGTGAAGAAAGCTGAGCACTGAAGAATTGATGCTTTTGAACTGTGGTGTTAGAGAAGACTCTTGAATCCCTTGCACTGCAAGGAGATCCAACCAGTCCATTCTAAAGGAGATCAGTCTTGGGTGTTCTTTGGAAGGACTGATGCTGAAGCTGAAACTCCAATACTCTGGCTACATCATGGGAAGAGTTGACTCATTGGAAAAGACTCTGATGCTGGGAGGGACTGGGGACAGGAGGAGAAGGGGACAACAGAGGATGAGATGGCTGGATGGCATCACCAACTCGATGGACATGAGTTTGGGTGAACTCCAGGAGTTGGTGATGGACAGGGAGGCCTGGCATGCTATAGTTCATGGGGTTGCAAGGAGTTGGACTGAACTGAAGCAAACCAACCAGCCAACCACCTCCCCCAAAACACCGAGCACAGGTGAGCAAGCCAGCTCAGAAAGGCCAAAAGCTCGGGTCACCCAGCCCATCCAGCTGAGCCCCTGGCTCTCGTGCCCCTTCACCTCAGGTGCACGGTTCCTGCTTGGTCCTCACAGCCTGTGCATGTCCCTCAGCCAACTGCACCCATCTCCTAAGCTCGCTCTGGAGATGGGCAACAGGCCACCTGACTGTGCCAGCTGTGTCCCTTGCCCACCACTAGTACCAGCACTCGGGCAGCATCTATTCAGCACCGACACTGACATCTGGTGGCTTCTACACAGACTCAGCCCCATCTTCTCTTAGCCACGTGACACTGTAACACAGTCATCCTCCCTTATCCACACCTTCACTTTACAATTACCACAGCAAGCCATGGTCCGAAAGTATTAGATGGAAAGTTCCAGAGCTGCTTTGTAAGTTTTAAATTGCCTGCCATTCTGAGTACTGGGCTAACTCTTGCACCATCCTGCTCTGTCCCACCGAGGATACCCAGCCATAAGTGTCGAGATCCAGGATCGCCCCAAGCAGGTGTGCTTCCTCCTGACATGTGGTCAGGTCACCGGTAGCCCAAGGCTCCATCATGGTGTCTGCATCGTACAGCTACATCACCCCACCACACAGCCAGTCAGTCACCTCACGTCATGAGGAGGCTAAGTGCAGCACAGTTAAGATAAAATTTTTAGAGACCACAGTCACACAGCTTTCATTATGGTGTATGTTTGTAATTGTTCATCTCTTACTGTGCCTAATTTATAGACTTCACTGTAGCTGGTAGGTAGGTATAGGAAAACACAGTGTGTACAGGGCCTGGTACTGTCTGGGGTTTCAGGATCCATTGAGGGTCTCAGAACACACCCCTGGGGATGACGGGGAGCCGCACGGCAGGCATCTGGCACAGTGCGCCGCCTCCTGGAGCTTCCTCACCACCCCCATCCCACGTCGGCACACTCCTGTCCACTTTTACACCTCCTGTTACAGGCACAAGTGAAAGAGGCATTCTGCTACCCACCACTCAAAATAACTGACTTGTTCTCTGTCCTTAATTCCAGCTCCCTTACTCACATGACCACAATAAACAACTGTCTCAAAAGATACGCAAGAAATTACTAACAGTGAAAAACATTAGAAACGGGATTGAAATGGAGGCAAACTCATTCTTCATATAAAAGCACACTTGAGAATACAAACTTAAGATTACAGTTGGTGCAAGTTCTTACAAAAAGAAAGTTGCCAGCAATATCACTATTTTCAAACAATCTTGATTTTAACCTTTTCAATCTTCAGGGGAAGAAACATAACTCTATAAATGCACTGAAGCAACACCCTAATCAATTCCCAGATAGCCATCTGACTTTGAGGTGAAATAAAATAACAACTGCAACTTTATAAAGCAAACATGAGCATCCAGGTAAAAAGGAATTATACCTGAGACAATTAAGACTGATAATTCTATGCCTTTTATTCAGTTATTTCAAAAATATTTGATCATTTGTTTCAAAATGTACATTTTAAAAAATTCATACAAAACTGTAATTTGTTTTAAAATCGGACAGAAACGGTGGGAAAAGGATTTGGAAAAACGTTCACTGAAAGTAAAAAGAGCCCCCTCAGAAAAAAAAAAAAAACAACCCTTTTACATGAAAGCATAAATACGGCAGGTACAAATCTTCCTTGAGTTCCTTGTTGGAAATTTGGTCCATAACATGAACAGGCTGAAGTGGAAAAGTAAAGAGATACTTTGTCCACATCTGCATTATGAGTTGCTCAGGGCACCAGCAGCCTCAGCTCATCCTTCAGATGTTTATTAAACAAGAGAAACTGAAAAAGATGATCTGTAAAGTCTCGTCACAGAAACACTTGACTCTGTACCCAAGGAGACGGTGGCACTTACCACCGGTCAGATGCGATTGGGTGACCAGGGGTGTCCACACACGGCTGATTCCCAGGAAAACCTCCCTCCTCTCCACACGAACTCGAACGCTTTCAGCGAAGTGCTGGTGATGCCTCGGGTGTCTCACAGATCTTATTCCCAGATGCTAACCTATTAATGCCCCATCGTGAGGATGGTTTTTTTTTTTTTAAACAGTTTAAAAAATACAAGGACTTCTAAGATGATGCTATAATGTTCCACTAGAGTGCCACCAGGGTCACAAGAACAACAGAAGGAGCGTGGCTACGGTTTCTTCTGTGGGGATGACGACCACCCTCCCATGGGTTCCGTCCTGCCCCAGTGGCTGAGCACTGGGAGGGACAGACGGCCTGTGGGAAAGACCACTGGCTGGGAGAGTTATTGCACAACCCGGAAGAGCGAGGAGGTGGTGGGGAGGGGTGGGCAAGGGGGAGCTGATGCTCAGCAAGGTAACACTGCGTGGAGGGGGCATCTGCCACAGCCAGCAGGACCCACGTCAGACGGGCAGCTGTAACACTTGTGACCGGAAAGAAGAGTAAACACCTTCTGCATAAACTTTGGGTCGAATGGGAAACAGATGAGAAGAGGCTACTGCAAGGATACCTTTTCTTCTACACGTTGGGGGAGCTGGATGAGCAGGGCTCAGCACATGGGCGAGGCATGGCGGCCTGGTGCCCAGGGAGCTCCGAGCTTCCCTGATGGGCAGGTGCCCGCAGGGGAGCCCTATAAGCACCCGGACTCAAGGAGGAACCGGAAGCCACCAGGTCCTGACAACGAGCAGGGGTGAGGCTGAGGCCAATGGGGGGAAACGGTCACAGTCCGTGTCCCTTTTCCATGTAGCTGTAGGGGGCTGGGGGCTGGCCACGCAGTGCAGGCGGAGGCCAGGAGACCCCGGCAAGTAAGGCACTTCCGACAAAAAGATACAGGATCAGCCCAGGGCAGAGAGAGGCCTCGCAGAGCCAGCGCCCCCGTGCTCTCTAGGGACCTCCATAAGATAGAGTGAGCTGGTAAAGGTAGGCGGCTGGGGGACCCATGGGCTTTCACAGCCTTCTGAAAGGAACTACTACTCACTCAAGAACTGACAGAGAAGTTGGTGAAGGCTCCTCCCTGAGCCAGCCATAACGGGGGAGACTCAACTTAGGTCCCAAGGGACCTGTCAACAGCCCAGTTGTGCAGTTGTGCCTAAGCCCTCCTGAGGAGAGGGCTGCGAGCTAGGATGCAGCGGGGAGGGAGGAAGACCACTCGGCGGTCCTGACTCACAAGCCTATGGCCACACTCCACGGGGTCAGGCCCTGACCCTCAGGAGACGGGGTCTGTTCACTGGGACACGGGGGCCCCTTCAGGCACGTGAGTCACACACAGACCTCCCAAGCCTTCTTGGCCCCCTGGCCTAGGACAGACCAACAGGGAGTCCAAAGCCCAGGAAAGAACCCAAGAGGCTGCAAGGAGCAGCCACTTTAGACTTGAAAAGGAACCCAGGATGGGGGCGCACACCCTGCCCCTGCTTCCTCCTCAGCACCGAGGAAACAGTCAAAGGCAATGAGTAAGAAGGTCCCCAAAGCAAACCCAGCCACGCCCATCCCGGAACACCCGGCCCAGCTCCAGGGCTTTCCAGTCAACAGCAGGCTCTGCAGGGGCAGCCAGGGCAGGGATCTAGTCTGGTTTCTGAAGTGTGGTAGCTCCCCTCGGGACAGAAACGGGAGAGGTCCTCGTTGGGAAAGGACGCAGGTCTGCAGACACACATGCAGGCTAAGACTGACCAGGCCCGGCTCGGCCTGCTCCTGGGTCCCCCAGAACTGCCCTGCCTTCAGAAGGGGCACCTATAACCAAGGAATAATATGCAGTTGTCAGAACCTGGAGCGAGAAACAGCTTCCCATCACAGAGCCTCCAGGGAGGGTTAGGATCGCCACCCCAGGGCCTCCTCTCCCACGCTACCAGATGCCCCCACACGTGCCAGCCAGCGATGCTGGGGCCGGGCGGGGCTGCTGAGGTAGATAAGTGTCTGCTCAGCTCCTGCCAGATGGTGCTAAGCAGACTCTCAAACTTGGGGGCGTCTGGTCGGGCCATCAGAGGATTGGAGTCTGAAGAAGAGAGCCACAACGGCCAAACCAACACAAGGCAGCCCCAGTTCTCAGGACCAAGCAGAACTGAGATCTTTTGGCCCCTGGCCACACAATGAGCCAACCTGCCACAGGCTTGGCTCTGCTCTGAGGCGCATGTGCCAGGCACGCCCGGGGTGACAGGCACCTAGTTTTCCTGTCAGCCTCCCCTCAAATCACTCCTGAAGCTGGCGAGTGGGATACTAGCCTCCCGCAATGTTCTTAGGGGCTTCACATGGTGGGAAAGATTTCCCCAACTTTCATTGGTGAACCAACCCCATCGTTTAGGACGCAGTGAGAGCTGGCCCGGCCCTGGGCTGGTGGTACCACCGTGAGGCACACGGTACCGTGGAGACCAAGGGCACGCCAAACACCTGTGTTCTGTCCGTGATCACCTCGGTACCCGAGAAGGGACGCTGCTCTGGGCAGGCCCTCAGCTGCAGCTCCCTCCTCCCCTCCAGCCCAGGGAGAAGGCAGGAGTCTGCAGGGCTCCGCAGCATGGGGGGTGGCCTCTGGGAGCAGTGCCAAGGCCAAGGACACCTAGAGAGGACTGGGGCTGGGCATGAGGACAGCGGGGGCTGAGGCCGCAGGCTGACCTGGGCTACATACACAGCATCCCCGGGCAAGCAGGAGCAGAAACTTGGCTACAGCCGCTAGCGGAGAGGGGGGCTATTTAAACGGCTGAGGGCATTCTAGACTGGGTCCACTCAGTTGGTACAAGCCACTCTTTCACCAACATTCTCCCTTGCAGCCCAGATAAGTGTCAGGGAAGGAGAAGATGGGAGAAATTTATGTTTTTACAAGCACTGTCCCTCTCCTAATGATAATCAAGAGAACCCCTCCCCCTCTCCTGGGCCTCATCCTGAGCAGAGAGGCGAGGGTCTACCAGGCTTCCAGGAAGCAAATCCCAGGCACTGGGAGGTTAAAACTTCTCTCTGGGGCAAGTGACCTGGAGAAGGAAGCTGCCCTGATGGAGAGATCCATTTCCCCCGTGCTGGGTAATAACTCAAGGTTTACTTTCTCTTCTGATGTCAGGAAGAAGAGCAGCCCTCAAATGGCACTAACACGCCTGCTCCCACCAGCTCCACATGGCACTTAGGTCTCCTCCTGAGAGCCTTGCTCCCTGCTGGAGTCCTCACAAGGCACTGAGGGCTGAAGCCTTGTCTTTGGGGGTTGGGGGGAAGCACGCAAAAAAGACTCCCGTCAACAAGGCTGGGTCTGCCCTCCTAACCAGCAGAGTGATTCTGAGTCAGCCTGGGTTTATACCGTTTAAAATGCTGTGGGCATGCTCAGCAAACAGCAGCGGACGACGACAACTCCATAGGACAGTCAGCAAGTGAGGCTCGCGGGTGAGGGGCCTAGGTGACCCTCGCTGGGGCACCAGGGAGCTTAGTGTTCCTGCAGCGAGAGAGATGAAGTCAGGGGCAAGGCCAGCCCCCAACAGGCAGGGCTGCTGGGTTTAGAACTGGCATGTCCCCCGCCGGGCTGTTTGTTAACTGCTGTTTGGTTTGGTTGCTGGTGAACGATGGGAAGCGCAGTGCAGCTGGACGTGCCACAGAAGGCCAGGTCGACGCCGTCGTTTCTGCCGCGTTACCTCTCTGGAGGCGCCCGCTGCGCCGGGCACTTTGCTCTTGCTGTCGAGTGGGATGACCCGTCCTCCTCCAGCAGGCCCCCAACAGAGAGCAGGGGTGGCTGCCGATGCGTGACCAGCCACGGGACCCAACTCAGTCACCACCATCCTTCTGGAACGCGTCATCACGGCCCAAAGCCAAATGCCTTGGCACTTAGGACTAGGAAGGGCCCCCGAGATTGGGGAGGCGGGGTGCTCAAGATGGCACGTGCAGAACCAGAATCATACATCTCATCAGTTCATCAGCACCTAGAAGATGATGATCCAAGAAGGTCGGTCTCTCCTCCTGCTGCCCATCCGCACAGAGATCACCGAGGGGCCGCTGCCTGCCTGGCGGAGGCTCCATGGCACGGGGTGGCTGACTCAAGTCCCAGGGACTGGGTGCTGGATGGCCAGCACTGTGGCCTTAGCCTCCTCTCGTTGTAAAAAATCAGACATGGAGGAACTGCACAGCAAGGTACACTAACGAGTAGAAAAAGAAACAAGCCGTGAAGGAAGAGAAAGAGGAGGCCAACACAAAAGCAACCGACAGCGCGCCTGGGCTTCCTGCAAACCCCACCCAGGACAGAGGTGAGGTGAGGCGGTCTGAGGAAGGGAGAGAGGGAGATTTTTGGTTTTATTGAGAACAGTTCACGGAGGAAGAAGAGACAGCTGAGACATGAGGAAGAGGAAAAGGCCCTGTGTGAAGACGGGATTGTGCTGTTTGAGGCGGGGCGTCTGGAGCTGGAAGGCAGGTGGGGGTGCTCCCTGCTGGACCCCCATGAGAGGATTCCTGTTCTCAGCACTTTGGCCTTAAGGAGACTTCAGTTTCTTAGTCCGTGTGGAGGTTCCATTCTCGGCTTTCACCACCCCATTTTCGTGGTAACCTGGGATTGAAAGGAGACGGACGTGGTATTCTGTTGCGTCTGAAGCGGCATGCAGGGGGAAGGGGTGGGTGCGAAAGGGTGGGGAGAGGCCTGGAAGCCCTGCGGCTCTGCACGGGACAAGCCGAGGGGACCCAGGCTTCACCCCCCATGGCGAAGGACACCAGCAGGTCACTTCCGGGGGATCCTGATCCCCTCTAAGGTGGGTGGTCTCTGTCCTTCAGCAGGAAGGGGCTGGGGTGACACACAGTCACCGAGGCCGGCCCAGACTCTCCCTGAAATCACTCCAAGGCCTCTGGAGTCCTCAGCTCCCCTCAGGCCCCTGCAGGGCACTGGCCGGCTTCAGCAAAGCTTCAGGGAAGCTGACCGGCCAGACAGCAGGAGGTGGAGAGGCTGCAGGGACGAGGCCGTACCCTCTTGCCTGATGCTCCCTCCACCCGAAAAAACCCCGCTTTTCTTGTCAGCAATACCCTAGTCTCCTCGCTCAGAGTCAGAGGCTCATTTGGCTGCAGCCTCACCCCGTACCCACCCCTGCCCCCAGTGAAGCCTGACTCCTAGCCACACCCAGCCGCACACGTGTCTGAAACACACACAAGCCCTGCCAAGCAGGCCACACCTGGAGAAAGGCCGGTGACTCAGAAGACAGAGCCTGGCGCAGACAGGGCCCTAGGCTGCACAGAGAGCATGGGGCTGGCAGCGCCCCAGGGCCTGGCAGGGGCCAGAGGAGAAGGGGGTGTCCCTCATCTGCCAGCCCCTCGTGCTGTCACCTCGGGTTACCCCTGAAGAGAGAGGCAGAGCCAGCACCCTGGGAGACAGCCAGGCCGAGATGCAGAGCAAGGGGGCAGGTGAGGACACGAGGGCAGGCGGCCGCCCTTGATGGGGTCCCCAAGGCCAGCCTGAAGGCATGCTTCCTGCCAGAGCTCCCCGCCCCACCACCGCCCTGCCCTCTGTGGCCACAAGGGCCCCTGCCTCACCTGCCTGCCCCTGTCCCCCCACAAGCCATCTGAGCCCAGCCACGTGCCAGTCAGGCCCCAGCAGGAGCCAAAGAGCCCCCTTTGGGGAAGAGGAGCAACAGGTCTGGTCCAGGGTCCTAGGGGAGCCCACCTGCCCCACGCAGATCCACACTCACCCGACTCCCTCTTGATGAGCCTAGCTGCCAGCCTGGGGGCAGCGGGCACCCTGCGCTTGGCGCTCTGCTCACTCCAATATTCGCGCCAGTGCCGCAGCTGCGAGTGGATGAAGCGCCACATGAGCCAGGCCTGGGCGGCACACACCAGCAGCAGCACGCACAGCCTGTGGGGAGAAGGGCCGGGTGGGCGGAGGCACAGCCAGGACCCCGCAGCGCCCAGCCTGCCAGCCCTCTGGGAAGAACGTAGCCAGTGCCGGGCTCAGCTCCAGGCGCGTGGCGGGGGAGGGGGTATGCTGGCTAGGAGGAGATGACAGATGTGATTCCAGCTCCTATACAACTCCCCGCGCCTGCCCAGGACCTGCCGCCCAGAACACGGCACATATAACCTCCATATCATCAGGGGGGTGGTGGTTCAAGTGAACTGAGGTACGATACAGCAGAAATCATTCTAGAAGAGCGACTTCTCATCTAGCAAGCAACCCAGACAAATCTCTGATTCCCCCCCACCCCAGATCCCAGGGGTCATGAGAACCGGGGCCTCCTCGCTGCCCTCCTGGCCGCTTGGGAGAACACGCTCTGAAGAGCCCACAAGCGGTCCTGACAGACAAATGAGAGGCTGTTTGGGAGCCCAGCACCCACCATGAGGCGTGGGACTCTTGGCACTGGGACCTGGCCTGCAGACTGACGGTCTAGGGCCAGGCAGGAGAGACGGCTGTGTCGGAAGCAGGGGGTGGCATCTCTTCTCCCCTCCCGGCCGGCTGTCTGAGATTCCCCCCTAAACATCAAGGTGCGAGAGACCTGGGGGTCTGTCCCCTCCTGACCTCCAGCCGAAGTTGGGCTGAGTTCACAGGGCTCTTGACCAGCTCACCTGCAGAGTAACGTGTTGAAGTTCCCTTTCTCGGGGTCAAAGGCCTGGTTTTCCACGCGAGCGAGGCCGAAGCCAATGGCTAGCACAGCGAGGGTGAGGATGAAGAGGCGGGTGACTCCAAATACGGCCGCCCAAGCGTTAAACCTGCCGCGGGGAGGCGCAGAAGGTGCGTGAGCCATTGGGGCCCAAATGGGAAGAGGGTTCAAGGGTGGTCGGGGAGGGTGCGTGATAACTGAGGTATCCAAAATAAGATGCTCCAGTAAAAAAACAACCCCAGGGCTCCACCTAACCTCAGGGTCCTCCCATCCCCCCACCCCCACCCCCGCCAGCCCAGCATCACTCACAGCTTCTCGTTGTTCTCGTCCGCAAAGTGGCAGAGCCGGGCTGTGTGGAAGAGGAACTCGGTCGAGTACTGCAGCAGGAGCAGGACGAGGCCCAGGCGGCTCAGGCTGCGGAGACACGGGCGAGCCTCGCAGTCCCCCGAGACGCCCATCGCCCTGGGGCCCTGCCCCACCCGCCATTCAGCTCTGCTTCTTCCAGTCTCTCCCCACACCGAGCCTGGCCTTTCACCTGCTCTGCCTGGGCCCGCTGCCCCCACCCGCTCCCCCCGTGGACCTGGCTGACTTCACAGCACCCGTCACTCTGCGTTCATCACCTGGCCCAGGGTGGGGCCAAGCACAGAAAAGGGGTTCACGGTGAGTAGCTGAGCTGTGCACATGCAGAAATATGGGGGCTGGTGGGAGGGAGTCCCACTGCCCGATCTGTCATCCAAGTTTTTACGGCTAAGAGGCACACAAAGAAGCAAAACTCAACACAACGTAAGAACACGTGCGAGTGAACCTGGATCCTAAGAATGGTTGAGAGCATGACTGAGGGCGGCCAAGGGTCTCCACACAGCTGAGGCTGGCCAGTGGGATCGTGCCCTTGGCTGTCCCAGCCCCGCTCCCACCTCAGGGCCCTGCTCCTGGGGTCCCCTCTCCTGCACAGCAGCCCCCCAAGGTCTCCACCTGCCTGACTCTGCCACTCGCCCCCTACCAAGTCCCCTCCTCAGAGAGCTCTTCCCACCACAAAGGGGCCACACCTCCTCACCCTGCCCACCACGGGAAACTCTTTCCTGATGGACGCTCCTTCCTTCGAGCGGGCCTGCCTGTGCACCCTCAGCCCATCCTGGCCTCACTGCTGGGTGACCGTGGGCTGGCTTGCTCAGACCTGCCCTGCACGCAGCACCAAGAGCAGAGTGGGCCCCGCACGGCCTGTGCCCTGCAGAGGCCTGTCCAGGCACGGACGCTGCTCCCAGCCTCCAGACAGGAGAGCGGACCTGGCTCTGGATCGCCCGGTTTGGTCGTTCTCACAGGAGGCCTGTAGCGCAGAGCCAGGAGACCCCAGGGCCAGGACCCCCGGGGCACCTGAGAAGGTTACTCAGCACACTGCTTCCCTGTCCTGCTAAAAAACCCCACCCCAGAAAACTCCAAACTAGTAGACACATCCTGCCCAGCGGTGATTCTCTTCACTACAGACACACTCGGGGTGACGGCCACACTTCTGACCTCAGGACAGCCAAGCACTGCCTCTCTACGCTTCACTGCGGACCAAAGGGAAGTCCAGGGCCACGAGCTCTGGCAGCGCCCCCACCTGGACGCGTGGGGCGGGAGCCCCGCTCAGGCTGCCGGCAACCTGCAACGCCCTGGGTCGGCAGCTGTTTGCCTCAGATCCCTCCCAGCTCTCTCGGGTTGAGGCGGTCACTCCTCTGGGTTCCCGTGGCAGGTGGTCCATGTGGTAGCACAGTGTTCATCCCACTTATCTTTGTAGTTTTCTCTCCTACTCATCGGAGAAAAAATCCGGTAAACATAAAGGAACCATCCACTGTCCATCTATGTAGTCCCAGGTGTCGGCATGGTGCTTGGCAGCACACAAGAGTGTTTGATCAGTGCCTCCTGATTGAATGGTGGTGTGGAGAGGGGCACAAACATAGAAGGGTGGGGAGACCTGGCCCGCTCTGGGTCCCACTCACTTTAAGAGGTATGCGCCTGCTATGTGGACCAAGTAGAGGCAGATGTACTGGAGCTGCCGCGGGATCTCCTCCTGCAAGAGACACACAGACGGCACATGTGCTGACTCCCTAACCTGAGACGCAGGAGCAGGGGAAGAAGGCGCGGGCGGAGCCGCAGAGCAGGCAGGAGGGGTGCAGAACGATGCTGCTCCAGCACAGGCAGCTGGGTGCCCCCAGAGACCTGTGCACCCGGCTGTACCAAGTCCAAAGGTAGCGCGATGGTCAGAGGGCAGGACTGGGTTCAAGAGACAGGGACTGGGGAACAGGGCTTTTGGAAATAAATCAGAGGGAAATTTATATATATATATATGTATATACATGTATCTGTGGAAAAGGCAAAGACCTCTCCATCAGCTCCCCTGAAGATGAGTCAGGTTTGCCCCCAAATCGCACATCCTCTAGGGTAGGAAGAGGCTGACCTGGCAGCTTCCCACTCCCTCCCCACCCCAACAATCCTGGAGGACGTCAGGGAGACTGACAGGCGCTGGCTCAGCATCTCACTCAACACACCCCATCTCCACCCGTCATGAGTGGGCGGCCAGGGGAGGAACAGGAGGAGGGTGGAGGGGACAAGTGGTGTCAGAAAGGGGCGGCGAGCACTCACCTTCCGTACCTTCTGGAAGTAGAGCTCGGGAAGCGCGTGCAGCCAGTAGGCCAGCTGGCACAGGTAGAAGAACTTCACCTGGAAGCTGGAGACAAGGGGGCCAGTCACCCAGAGGGACGAGAGAAGCCCCTGCCAGCGTGGGCAGGGACAGGCGGTGTGAGGAGCTGGGCTGAGGCAGGGGCGGGTGGGGGAGAGCTGAGCTGCGGGGAGGGGGCCAGGCAGCTGGCACGCACTAGATCCCTGGGCCAGGACGCTGCTCCACATGCGGAGGGACACAGGAAGCCGATGAAAAGACACAAGGATGAAAAGATCAGAGGACGGGGGTCTTCAGCCCGGAGGAGGAAAGGCTAAGAAGGGGCCTGGTTCCAGAGCCCTATCAGGGAGGAGGTAGTGGGCAGCGGGTATGTGCCAAGGCAGGCAGGGATCTCAGCTGCCTGCTGAGATTGATCTAACTCCGCTAAGTCTCCGGGGCTGCTGTTCTAAGGGTCTTAGGACAGGCTGAGAGTCGTTTTGGGAGCATGCGGGCCCAGCTTTGCCCTCCTAGTATCCCATCGGAACAGGAGCAGGGAGGGTGCTGCGTCTGATGGAGCTCAGACAGACGCAGGTGTGGATGTGAGCAGATGCCAGGACGTGCAGCCTACGGAGCTCCAGGCAGTGGCTCTGCTTCCCACTCCCTCCTGGCAGTTTAGGAACCCGCTACAGACCCAACATTTATGCCCCCAACCCTTGAAATTCACATTTGAAATCCTAACCTGCAGTGACAGGGTACCAGGACGTGGGGCCTCTGGGAGGTGATGAGGGCACGGGGTGGACCCTCCCGAGTGGGATTAGGGCCCTGGTGATAAAGGCCCTTGTCTGCTTCTGCAGGTGAGGAAGATGCCATCTGTGAACAGGAAGTGGCCTCAGCAGACGCTAGGTCTGCCAGCCTCCAGAACTACAAGAAAGGACTGTCTGGGGTTTTAAGCCCTCTGGACCTCCGCCATCTGCACTGCTCCCTGATGGCAGCCGGGCGGAGACCCTGCACCCGAGCTCCTGCAGGAAGCACCCGCGAGCGCTGGGGGAGGCAGCAGCTCCCAGACCGGCCTCCACGACACTGGCCCCAGAAGGCTTGGCGGGGGGCGTCCGGTCTTCATGCCCACTGGCCCATGTTCTGGCCAGTCTGGGGCAAGAAGCTGGAGCATGCAGCCTGCTCCTCCCTGGGGACAGAACGTGACAATACTCACGGGAGGTACACGTGTGGGTAGTCTTCCCAGAGGCTCCTCGGGTTTGTTAAGTATCCTTCCTGTCATGGGCGAGAAGAGACCGCGTTTAGAGACGTGACTGCGAGCCAGCTGGGACCCAGGGCAGGCCCGGGGGTCAGGGGTCAGAGACACACCTAGTGCCCAGATGACAGAACGAGGAGGCAACGGGAAACGTGAACACGGAGGCCCCCTGGCACGTGGCCGGTCTCTTTATCATAAACATGATGCAGGAGGAACAGCCCTGCTCTGGGGTCTGACTGACTGAAGACCTGAGTCTGACTGTGGGTCTGACCCTGACTGGCCGCATCCTCCGAGCAAGTTTGTCTCCCTGAGCTTCAGCTGGCTTGTCTGTAAAATGAGGATAAAAATACCCTCCCAGAGTTATTGTTAGAAATAAATGTGACAGTTTATGTTTATGTGACAGTGTCGAGTATTATGCCTGGCATGCAGGCACTCAGGAAATGCTTGCAGGGTGAATAAGCAGATCAACTCCAGAATCACCATCCACTGGAAAAATGAAAAGCCTCCTCTGGTTTTTCACAAGGCCGTGAGTAAAAACAACGGCAGGACCCCACAGGCCTCCCCAGCGGTGCCCCGTGTGACCCTCATCGCACAGTGCAGTCCCTGTCCTGGCGCCAGGACACCGCGGGCCTTCTTCTCTGGCCCCTTTTTTTTCCTGGTTCTTTTCTAGCCCTTCTTTGCATCTCCAGCATCTAGCCCAGGGCCTCTTACAGAGTAAGGAAGGCAACCTGAACACCCTCCAATCTGAAGACACCTGGACATGCTGCATGAAATCTAACAAGTGTTCTTTCAGATGCAAAGCTGAGCTCACAATAAGAAAGGCAAAACCCCTAGGGCCCAGGAGGGCAGAGCAGGGGGCTGAGGCTGTGGGACCAGGGCATATGTACCCACATGGGGACAGGAAGACCCTCAAACGGCTACCACTCCAGAGGAAGGGGAGACTAGAAAGGATCTGACAAAGAACAGAAGGAGAAGAGGTCGATGTCTGCTCACTCTCGGCTCAGTAAGGAAGCAAAAAAAATATGACCTCCTGAACATCTGTAACCTCAGATTCACTTTCATGTGGGTTTGGAGCACACATGAACATCATCTGTGTGTCCAGGAGGCCCCACCTAAGAACTCAGCATTGGCAGTATTGCGGGCCAGTGAGACCACTGGGACATACTCTGGTCCAAGGACATACAGGGTTCTGACACGCAAAGCCTTGCTAAAGATGGTTTTATTATCCAGGATCACAAAACATACAAGGAAACAACCCACCAAGAGCGAGGAGGCCAGTGGGACGCTCAAAGAGGACACAGGAGGTAATGGCAGCCTGACCTCCTTTTAGAGACAGGGAAAGGAAGGAGCCCAGAAACGAGGTGGTTTCTCAGCAGTACAACTGAAATCTGAGCTGCATCCCCAGCCTCCTGCTCCCAGCACCCCAAGCCTGGTTGCCCAGTCCGTCAGAAAGAAACCGAGCTAGTGGCTTGGATGAGGAGGTCGACAGTTTCAGATGTTCCCACCAGGACCAAGGACCAGGCTGCGCTGGGAGGAGGAGGCCCAGTGGCTCACAGGGGAACCTCCAGGTGGCTACAGGGGCCTCAGCCTTATTTCCACGGGAGGGCCAGTCTACCCCCACTTGAGTCACTAAACACCTGCGGACATTGCAGGTATGGCCCATGGCCCCAAATCCACGACCAGGGCTTCATTAACGCAGCTTCCCAACTGACTGGGTGCCCTCAGGCACAGGCCCAGGGCAGCACGGTCTCCCCCAAAACCCTTCCGGCCTCATTCCATCTTCCTCCTCACAGTCCGGCAGTAGTGGGAGGCTCTGGGGAGAGCTGGGTGAAGAGAGGGCTTTTCTGCATTGAAGCCACCCCTCGCTGCCACCTACACGTCACCTGCATCAGACACCAACCCTGGGCACAGAGGTTCACAGCCTTCCACCCTTCCTTCCAGGAAACCAGAGCAGGCAGGACATTCCTTCCTGGAAGAACCACCAGTGTACTTAAGGAGGAAAATGGTACTTCGAAGACTGAGGTGGGAGAATTGCTGCCAAAAATAAAAAAAAAAAAGACTGGCCAAGAAAAACAACATTGACAGAAATTTAAAGCCCAGAGAATCCTGGGATATTAAACAGGGACCCTCCTGACTTGGCCCTTCATTTAGGAGACAAAGAAGTCAGAACTGTGAAGCCAGCCAACCAACGGCAGAGAAAACGCCCCGGAACACTGAATGCTGCCTGCCTGCGCAGGGCAGGAGGGAGGCGCAGGGGGCAGCAGGAGGAAGGATGACTCACTGCTCGAGAACAGTCTTTTCCAGACCTCGGGCCAGGCAGCCGCCCAAGGGAGGCCCAGGCTGGGACCCTCAGAGCTCAGCACATAGAGCATGGGCTCGCTGCCCCCGGGCATGCCGTCTGGGGGCCTGTGGGGTCCTCTGTTCCTTCCTGGTTCTACAAATCAACTAGGCAGCAAGGAGGCCCACCGAGCCTGCACACTCCCTCCCCTCCCCCACAGCCAGAAAGCACCAGCAGAAAAAGAGAATCCAGTCCTGACACGGCCAGCTGCTCCCTGGACCCACCGGTCCTTCAGGAACACCACTGCGGAGGTTCCGCTCCAGGCAGGCTGTGTGTCAGGAGGCGGCGGCCCTGACCTGCACACCTGCCTCGAAGGTGCTCCAGGGCAAGGCTCCCGCTGAGCGCCCAGCTGCAGGCCTACACTAGGAAGGGAGGCGTCCCTGGGAAGCCAGACAGGGGGACCAGGTGCCCACCCAGCCTGGTTTCGCAGTAGAGTTCTGTTTCTTTGCCCTGAACGATGAACAGCAGTTGAGCTAGATTAAAGGTAGGAGGTTGACATTCTTATTAAATGATCAGTTGGCCCATCCACAACCCCATCACCCTGCCTACATCAATGCAGAGAGAAATCTGAATCCAATGCCAAGATAAAACTGGTTATTTTGTAGGGGAGGGATTTAGGGTCAATTATTACTCTCTTTTTATAAACTTTTATGTACGGCTCATGTTTAAAAAAAAAAAGATCTGTGAATTCATAAAAACAAGTGATTACTTTAAAAACTGCTGAAAGCTGGAACAAGAAGATACATTTGCAGTTTATTCCCTCTCACAACAGTATTGAGAGCGCACTCTGTACATGCTGTACATGCTGGGAACACACTGAGAATTGAACCTGGGGGCCAGCTGTGAGCACAATTCAGGGAGCAGTGCTAGGCAGAAGCAGGCAGCAAAGAACACCCGTTAACAAGCGAACAACAGAGGAGAGGGCAGAGTGCAGCAGATACAAGAGGAGGGGCGTTCTCCGTGGAGGTGACATTTAGGTGGCGAGTTGGAAGGCATGGGATGTCAGGGGATCCGGCGCCGCCTGTGAAGCCCAGGAGGCAGGAAGGCCAGGAGAGTTAGAGGAACGGTGGGGCCTGGGGCGAGTGAGAAGAGCTGGGCAAGGCCAGCCCAGAGCTCAGGAAAAAGCCCAATTTCCCTACAGGTGGGACAGCGGCTTTGAAAGCAGAGGGTGCATGACTTGGATTACATTCTATGAAGATCTGTCTACCTGGGCAGAAAATGGATAGGGGTGGGTGGATGGATACAGGAGTGGAAACAGCCTCCTTCTACAAGTGGTCCAGCAAGGATGATGGAGGCCTAGATTACAGATCAGGGCTGCCCAGCTGTGGCAGTAGTGAAGCCCAGGGCCAGACTGGTCTCTGCTGCGGAAACTCTCCTGTGCACTGAGGACACTTGGCTCATCGCTGGCCTCGACCCACAAGATGCCAGGAGCGTGCTGTCAAGTTTCCCTGGAGAGACCCGCCAGCCTGGGGGCAGAGATGCAGGCAGAAAGCAGAAAGCAGGGGACAGGCCGCCACGCTCTGGTGGAGGCAGGGGGCCTGCTGATGAACTGGCTGGAGAGTGAAAGAGAAGAACTGAGGAAAAGTTCATCATAACAGAAACATATGATTTTTAGAACCTAGCTGTTTTTACTCCTTTTACATGAGGACCTCTCTTCTTCAGTCACTTGCACTTGGAATGGCGTGGAGAGAGCACGTGAGGGCTAAGAGCCACACGTGGATATGGACCGGGGTCACTGGAACTTTCCAGGGTCTCTATCTCCAGCTGGAGACGCTGAGGGGAGGCCTGGCTGTCACCACAGAAAAAGCCTGTTAGGAGTGAACGCAGGGATGCGCGACCGCTCCAGACTCACGAGCCTCGCTTCCAAGCCCTCGACGGGCCGGAGAAGCAGGGACTTGGCGTGGAGCCTTGCACACTCTGGAGGGGGTGGGAAATCCCCTGGTTGAGTAGCTGGGTCACAGCTTGGGTGGACAGTGGGGTGAGACTGAAAGGGCAACAGTAATTCAGAGACGAGGCCAGAGCAGTGAGGGATCTGAGGGACCCCAGGGTTGCTCTGCCTCAAGGGAGCTCCGGGTGTCCAGAGGCCACCGGACCCAAACACCCAGCAGCAGGGAGAGACCTGAGCCTGGCGGTGTGTACCCTTCCGGCGGCTGCATCTGCGCTGCACAACCGCAGGGGGCGCTTCTCCCACAGACCACACCGAAAGTCCGCCCCAGGGCCTGCTCCGCAGCACAGAGGCCTGGGGCCCTGGGTTTCAAATCCCTAGTGTTCTGTGGTAACAGAAATACAGGCAACATGCTGAAGGACATGCGGAGTCCTGCTTTGAAAACATGGGCCCAGGGTTCAGACCAGAGACAGAGGGGTCCTAAGGACAGGAGAGTGGGCCACTGTCGCTAAAGAAGAGAAAGGGGGTGAGGGGTCAGGGGAGGCAGGGAAAGAAGCTCCTAAAAGATCACAAGGTTGCAGAATTTCCAGGCCCCTGGCCTGGATTTCTCACAGGACGATTCTAGCTCAAGAGGAAGACACTTGGTTACAGACAGGAGGTGCTCCAGGCTGTGGTTGGGGAATTAAAATTTTCCTAGCACAACTGGCTTCTTAGAGGGAACTTCAAAGGACTGTCCACATTCTGCTGTACAAAGGAATTTTGCTGTATCAAAGGTTGCTTAAGAGTCGTATTGTGCAAAGAGTGGAGGCAGGTCAGCTGCCTGCTCCTCCAGGCATTCGATGGGGGCGGTGCTGACTCTCAGGGGCCTGATGTGCACACAGTGGGGCTGGCCATGCCCTGGGAGGCCAACGTGGTGAATCAGAAGCAGAGCCTCAAGTCCTGTCCGCTGCAGAACCACATGACCGCAGGACCAGAAACCCGAGCTTGGATTTCTTCAGTCCATGACCCAGGTGCCAAGGTGAACCTAAACCTCAGCTCAAGGGACAGCACGGTGCGGGGGCCCTGGAGGGGACACGGAGCTGTGGAGCTGGGCACTGTCATCACCGTGACATCTTTTGAACCAGCTGATGCTTCCCGGCTTCACACAACTCCTAAACCACTGACCCCTCTTCCACCATGATACTGCGGCTGCCCGGGTCCCAGCCGTCAGCAGCCATGAGGACCACTCACCGTCACCACCACGTAGAAGCACCAGATCACCGAGCTGAGATGAAAGACGACCAGCTGCCCAGATTCGTTGAACTTGCTGTGCTTGACTTTGGAGAGATGAAGCCGTTTGCTGATTTTCTAAAGGAGAGAGAGGGACTGCGTGTTAATATATACACGTATAGGTAACGGGCAGGTTTCAAACACCTTTGCTCTCCCCACAAAGGGGCTGAAGCTATGCCTGTGCACAGCTATGCCTGTGCACAGTGTTTAGTCGAAGGCAAGCACTCTGAACAAGCGGCGAGGTGGATGTCTTTAGCCGAGATGTAAAGCCAACATCCCCGACCCATGCCGGGTGAGCCCCGATGATGCCGTCCATACACTTCAGGCAGCTCCCTCCCTGAATAAACACTGCTACTAGGAGGCGGGGAGGGGAACCACAGTGTGGTGTGAAAGGTCAGCCCCCCAGGGCCAGCCGGAGCCTGCGAAAGGGGACGGAGGCCTCCGAGCTGCGGCCGCTCCCCCCGCGCACCCCCTCAGCCTCCCACCTCCCAGCACTCACGTCTAGTATGTACTCCTGCACCACGGCGTGCAGGATGATGGCGATGAAGATGTAGAACAGGACAGTGACCAGGTCTTTCGGGCCATAGTGGTAGTGCACCGTCTCGCCGTCTGCGGAGGCAAGGAGAGCCGCGTCAGCACCCCTGGCAGAGGAAGTGCTCTGCAACCCACAACTGAAGGGACACTGGAGCGGAATGTGCCCTCAAGGACTTCCCTTTGGCTGTGACGCCAGCCAGAGAAGAGTTTACTCCGGAGAACCCACCCACCCTCTGGACTCGGGCCCCGGGAGCACCAGTGAGGGCAGTAAGGAGAAGCCAGCCCACAGCATGCCCTGATTTGGGCAGGAGGGCTTGGTGGCTGCAGCTAGGGGTTGGAGACAACCGGCTTCCATCACTCCCTGGCTGTGTGACCACAGAAAAAGTGACCAACCTCTCTGAGCCACAGTCAACTCCTCTGTAAAAACGGGACTGCAGATGATAGATTTCATTGAGGAAGCACGGGGTGGGGTCAGAGTGCGGACTCAGAAACCTGAGCTTGTATCAAAACTGTCATTTATCTCCTCCCTCTTTTTTTGGCCACACTGTGCGGCTCGCAGGGTCTCAGTTCCTGACCCCAGGAGAAGGCGGTGAAAGCCCGGAGTCCTAATCTCTAGGCCACCAGGAAACCCACTCCTCCCTCTTAAAAAAAAAAAAAAATACACTTCAGGCAGCTCCCTCCCGTGAATAAACACTGCTACTAGGAGGCGGGGAGGGGAACCACAGTGTGGTGTGAAAGGTCAGCCCCCCAGGGCCAGCCGGAGCCTGCGAAAGGGGACGGAGGCCTCCGAGCTGCGGCCGCTCCCCCCGCGCACCCCCTCAGCCTCCCACCTCCCAGCACTCACGTCTAGTATGTACTCCTGCACCACGGCGTGCAGGATGATGGCGATGAAGATGTAGAACAGGACAGTGACCAGGTCTTTCGGGCCATAGTGGTAGTGCACCGTCTCGCCGTCTGCGGAGGCAAGGAGAGCCGCGTCAGCACCCCTGGCAGAGGAAGTGCTCTGCAACCCACAACTGAAGGGACACTGGAGCGGAATGTGCCCTCAAGGACTTCCCTTTGGCTGTGACGCCAGCCAGAGAAGAGTTTACTCCGGAGAACCCACCCACCCTCTGGACTCGGGCCCCGGGAGCACCAGTGAGGGCAGTAAGGAGAAGCCAGCCCACAGCATGCCCTGATTTGGGCAGGAGGGCTTGGTGGCTGCAGCTAGGGGTTGGAGACAACCGGCTTCCATCACTCCCTGGCTGTGTGACCACAGAAAAAGTGACCAACCTCTCTGAGCCACAGTCAACTCCTCTGTAAAAACGGGACTGCAGATGATAGATTTCATTGAGGAAGCACGGGGTGGGGTCAGAGTGCGGACTCAGAAACCTGAGCTTGTATCAAAACTGTCATTTATCTCCTCCCTCTTTTTTTGGCCACACTGTGCGGCTCGCAGGGTCTCAGTTCCTGACCCCAGGAGAAGGCGGTGAAAGCCCGGAGTCCTAATCTCTAGGCCACCAGGAAACCCACTCCTCCCTCTTAAAAAAAAAAAAAAAAATCTGAAGTATAGGTGACTTATAACATTGTTTTGGTTTTAGGTAAACGGCAAAGGGATTCAGTTATATGTAATTTTTTCAGATTATGTTCCAGCATTGGTTATCACAGACACTGAATACAGTTCCCTGTGCTATATGTAATTCCTTGTTGCTTGTCTATTGTATATATAGGATTGTGCTTCTGTTAATCCTATCTGTCAATCCTAACTTATCCCTCCCCCTACCTTCCCCTTTGGTAACTATAAGCTTGTTTTCCATGTCTGTCTGTTTCTGTTCTGTGAATAGATTTATTCATATTATCCTTTTAGATTCCACATATGAATGACATATAATACTGGTCATTGTCTGACTTGCTTTCACTTAGTATCGTCATCTCTAGGTCCATTCAGGTTGCTACAAACTGCGTTGTTTCATTCTTTTTAAGGCTGAGTAATATTCCACTGTATATATAGAAAACATCTTTATCCAGAAAAAAAGAGGAAAACTATAATTCAAAAAGATACAAGCACCTCGATGTTCACAGCAACACTATTTACAAAAGCCAAGACATGGAAGCTACCTAAGTGTCTGTCGACGGACGAATGGATAAAGAAAATGTCATTGCTTCCCTGTGTAGCTCTGGGGCACCTCTATGTGTGACCTTTCTGGGCCTCAGATTCACCTATAAAATGAGGATACTGGAATTCTTGTACTATAGGTTTTTTGTGAGAATTAGGTGACTTCAAAACTGCAAAGTGCTTACTTAGAATAGTATCTGGTGTACAGGAAGTCCTGTACATGTTATCTGCTATTTTTGTTGTAATGTTTTGGTTACATGCAAGATGCTTACCAGTGCCTATAAGCATACACTAAAGTTATTAAAAAATAGTGGCAAAACCGATACAATATTGTAAAATAAAAGAAAAAATAATAATAATAAAATTTTTAAAAATAGTATTTGGCAGTGATAAACGAGCTGCAATTCCAGACATCTTAAGTCCTGCAAAGCTCTGCTAGTGCAACCGCTCCCTCCGCGGACAGAGGAGGCTCCTGCCGTGCGTCCAGTTGGCAGACCTGCAGGAGCTCAGGTCCCAGGCCTGGATCCCTGGTGCTCCGGGCCCGCCCGCCCCCAGGCAGACACACTGGCCGCCTCTCCAGCTGTGCTGCCTTCGCGCTGAGTCACACACCCATGAGTCATCTCTCTCTGCTGGGATGCGTTTACCAGAAGGTAGGCCAGGGTCAGTGAGTTTCAGGGTGGCCACAGAGCCAAGCAGAGCCGACTGGGTCCCTCTGGGAGCCAACCCATGACCCTGCCACCCTGGACCGGGAGAATGCACTGGGCGGTGGAGGAGGTGGGGAGTGGGCTGGGGAGAGCGCAGGAAGACATGAACTTTGAGATCAGGCCAGCTTTCCTTCGTCCTCTCCCTCCTTGCTTCCACAAACACCCTACTCTGTGAAAGCCCCTGGGCTGATAGCTGAAACATGGAGACCAAAGACACTGCCTCAGCTTCGGAGAGCACAGACCAGCCAGGAGACTGACAAATAAGTGTGCAAAGACCTACAGACAGGCAGGCAGCCGCGTGGCAGCAAGAGGCAAACACAGCCACACAGGGAGCCAAGGCAGGTGAGGGGGACTCCAGCTGGGGCGGGGGAGGTGGGGTAGCCTGCCAGGATAAATGGGATGAAATAGAAGCTGAAAACAAGCAGGGGTAGGCAGGTGGGGCGGCGGCGGGAGGAGGTGGTGGAGCATCCTGGGCAGAGGAGCGTCTGCTAAGGATGCAGGGAACGAGGACACACTGCTGAGGGCAGCCAGGGTACCACATAAAAGGGTGTGGACACGATCCTGAAGGCAACGTGGAAACATCGAAGAATTCGAACTCAACAGGAAAATGCGAAAACTGGGTTTCAGACAGTCCACTCCGGCAACAGTGCTGCATAAGCATTGGGCCTGGAGGCAGACGCCAGTGAGACAGGCAAGGAGCCAGGGGGACAGGAAGTCAAGAGGAAGAGGAAACAGGGAGGGAGGAGGGCCATCGGTGGCCGAGACCTGTCAGTCGAGGTGACTGACCGGGGCAGGGCCTGAGACTCGGAGGAGAGCTGGGACCCCGGACGGAGGAAGCACAGGAGGAAGGGAAGAGCGGCCGGGTGGGTCAGCCTATGCGTCTGCCCTTCCATTTGCACGGCTGGCATCACCCTTTCCCAGCCTTCGTAATGGAGGATCAACAGAGACTGACTAGTTGGCAGCATATTTTGAAACTACAAAATAACACATGCAAAGTTTCACCATCAAGACCAGCCTTATTAGGCAAAACGGCACTCAACCAAAAAAAGCATGGCCCCAGCGTAGTTGAATAACTCAAGTCTAGGGCTTCCCTGGTGGTCTAGAGGTTAAGAATCCACCTTGCAATGCCGGGGACACCGGTTCAATCACTGGTTGGGGAGGATCCCACATGTTGCGGAGCAACTAAGTCCGTGAGCCACAACTACTGAGCCAGTGCTCTAGAGCCTTCGAGTGGCAACTGCCAAGCCCTCAGACCACAGTGAAGAGTAACCCCCGACCGCCACAGCTAGAGAAAGCCCGCACAGCAACGAAAACGCAGCGCAGCCAAAATAAATAAATCTTAAAACAAAAAAAAGTCAAGACTTTGGATTATCCATCTTAAAGCCTCTTCAGATTACTTCCATTCATCACCCCATTCACTATGCTTCCAAAGAGATGTGACCAGAGCCTTAAATCCTTCTTGAAACAAGAAGGGATGCGTAGACTAACATTCTTTTACTCCTTTGCTGACAAGAGCTCCATGCGTATTTGCTCACCCACCAATAAACCACAGGCAGGGCTCCATGCTGGACACTGGGGCATGGCAGGGAATGAGGTGGGCACCGCCCTGCCCTCTTGCAGCTTAGCAGCTACCCACCAAATTCTCTATACCCAAAACCAAGGGCCGACAATGATGACAAAAATAAAACAAAACAAACAAAAATAAACACAATTAGACTGAAAAATGGGCAAAGACTTGGAGCAACATGGAAGGACCTAGAGATGATCAAACTAAGTGAAGTCAGACAGAGAAAGACAAACATCATATGATATCACTTATACGTGGAATCCAAAATAGACACAAATGAACTTATCTATAAAACAGAAACAGACTCACAGCACAGAGAACTTACGCTTACCAAAGGGGAGAGAGGTGGGGGGAGAGGGTGCGCAGAGAAAGCAGGAGTTTGGATTATCAGATACAAACCACTGTACACAAACTAGATAGACAAGGCCCTGCTGTACAGCTCAGGGAACTATATTTAATATCCTGCAATAAATCATAATGGAAAAGAGGTTGTTGTTTTTTAAGTGGGCAAAGAAACAGACATTCTTCCAAAGAGGACATACAAATGGTCAACCAGTATATGGAGAGACCCTCAACATCACTATCATTAGGGAAACGCAAATCAAAACCACAATAAGGTACCACCTCAAATCCGTTAAAATGGCCACAATTTAGGAAAAAAAGAATAACTGTTGGTGAGGGTGTGGACGAATTAGAACCATATTTGTGCATTGTTTTGAGAATGTAAAATGGTGTAGTCACTATCAGAAACTAATGATGATTCCTTGGAAAATTAAAAATAGAACTACCAGATGATCCAGCAATTCCACTTCCGGATACAGAAGAAAAAGAACTGGAAGCAGGATCTTGATGGAATATCCGTAAACCCCATTTTCACAACACACATCACAAGAACCAAGGGTAGAAAACTACCCACATGTCTATCCACAGATGAATAGAAGAACAAAATCTATGGTCCATACATAAAACAGACCATGAATACTATTCACCCTAAAAAGGAAGGAAAACCTGTCGCATGCTACACAGAACCTTGAGGGCATCATGTTAAGTGAAATCAGTTGGTCACTAGAAGATAAATAGTGCATGATTTCACTACCGGAGGGCCCCAGAGGAGAAAAATTCAGAGACAAGAAGAATGGTGGTTGCCAGGGACTGGGGCAGGGGAGGGATGGGGGGCCGCTGTTTCAAGGATGTGGTTTCAGTTTTGCAGGATGAAGCATTCTGGAGGTTGCACCAACAGTATGAGTGTGCTTAATACTACTGAACTGGACACTCAGAAATGGGTAAGATTGTACATCTCATGACAGGCGTATTTCATGATCAAAAAAAAAAACCAGTGGCCAGGTGTAATGAGTGCTAATGACATGGGCAGGAAATGATGAGGGCAAGGCCCTGGGGAGGAGGCGTAGCTGAGGTGTGACGCTGAGGTGCGCCGGTCAGAGGTCTGGGTAGAGGCGACAGGGAAGATCCTGGTGGGCAGAGGACTGGGTGACCCGGAGTGCAGAGGTGAGCAGGCCATGGCACGCCCCACCCCCCACCCGACAAGCATCCAAAGGCAAGGGAAGGTTCTGGAGCACTGAGTCACAGACACCTTTTGTAAGATCACTCTTCCTGTCAGATGGAAGGGTTAAGTGGGCTGGAATAGGGCCAGGAGAGCGGTCAGGAGGTGTCCACAGGAGGCCAGGATGGGGTGCAGGGGTGCCCTTTACTCGGAGGGTGGCAGCGTGATGTCTGAGAAGACAAATTCCAAGAGATGTGGGCAATGGACTCACAAGGACCAGCTGGTGGGCTGGCCGTGCGGAACGGTTCTCAAGTTCCCTCTGGAATCTGTCCTCTGGTAGCGCCCAGTTTCAGGTGTCGACCTGCTGTCTTGTTTGGTCCTTGTCCCCATCCACGGGGAAGCAGAGCAGATGAAGGAGCAGGCCTCACAGGGTTAAGGGACAGGGCCATTCCTCAGGTCTCCCGGTGTCCCACAGCCCAGCCCGGCCCCCAAAGCCACCTCGGGTCAACAGGACGCCCTTCATGACCCCCGCCCTGACCCCACACCCTGACTAGCAAGAAGCTGATCCTTGGACTTCTTTCTCCTACCACAGAGCAAGGAGCATCACACAAACACTCATGAGCTGTGCTCCGATTCATGCACAGCACCTCCACTGCTCTCCCTTTATCTGCTCCCCTCCTGCCCTTGATCAAAGCAGGAAAGGGGACTGGTTTGGCCCCTTCTGCTCATCACGGAGCTATGGAGGTCGGAAACCTGTGTTTTTCCAGGAGGTTATAAACAAATGGATTGTTTTTCTTTTTAAATGTTTGGTTGCTAACAAATTCTTAAAAAGTCCTCTCTCCTCCCATGTTAGCACTCTGACCCTTTAAGCAGCACCCCCGCCTTGCATGAGCTCTCAGAAAAGAATGGCAACAGTCTGGCAGTGAGCTACTGGGATTTTTTAAAATTAAAGTTTAGGTCCTTTTTTTTTAACTTTTTATTTGTATTAGGGTATAGCCAATAGGTCCCTTTTTAAAAGAAAAGAAAAAAAAACCTTTCTTGGCTTTACTGCACAGCATGTGGGACCTTACTTCCCTGACCAGGGAACTAACCCACACGTCTCACACTGGAAGTGCACAGTCTTAGCCCTTGGGCCACCAGGGAAGCTTCTGAGCTGCTGTGATTTTTAAGAGTATGTTTTGGCACATCTGAGCTCTTAGACCAGAGAGGTGATTCCAACCCAGAGTCACAGCAAAACGCCTGCAGGAACCAGGCAGGGAACGTGATGAGCAAAGTGGTCCAGGCATCTTCAGGTACATCCTTTCAACCCAGGGTCTGCTTCACTAGCGTCTTCAGGACCACAGAGCTCCCCACTGTTTCTCCTCAGCTGCAGGGCCCTCCTGGTCTGTCTTTCACATTTCCACTTTCAGAGAGAAACAAGTTGAAGAGAAGAGTGACATCCCTTTTAGCCTTGCTAGGAGAAAAACAACAGTTCAGCCTGGGATATGCGGTTGCTGCCAGGCAGTCTCGGTGTTGGGGGCACATTAGGGAGGAGTGGCGACTGCGGTGAAGTGTAGGGCATCTGCCCCGAGGGGGTGAGGGAAGGAGGAGGAAGGCCACTGGAGGGGTGTGGCCCCGTATTTCAAAAGCAGAGAAAGAGAGAGAGAGAGAGATTCCCTACATGAAATCATCTGATTTTAAAATGCTGGTGACTAATTCCAAAATTGTAAAAACACTTTATGGGCCAATTACCAAACTGGCCAAAGAAAATACACATATAAGCCAGCTCTGACCACAGGCCACTGATTTACAATTCCCAGCCCACATGCCTCCTGACACCTCCCAACGCCCATATTCCAAGTCCTCTTCCTGCGCACCACAGTGGAGGTCAGTGTATCCCGCTGGAGGGGTTAACCTTGCCCTGGAAGAAGCACCTTCAATAATGACCCTCCCTCTATGAGTGACTCATCCTGTCTCCTGTCAAAAGTGGCACTTGCTTTATCTCTGATCACAGTTTAAAAGGAAGGATAGGGAAGCCTGGTGTGCTGCAGCCCACGGAGTCACAAAGAGCTGGACACGACTTAGCGACTGAACAACAACAGTTTAAAAAGAGAATCAACGTGATCAGTAAGAGCCTGGCTGTCCCGACAACCGTGGGTGGAGCCGGCCCTTTCGGGAGCACCCTCTCATCTCCTGCTTTGTTTGCTTCCTATGACTAACAGACATCTTCCCGTTTTCCCTGGTGTCACCTGGAAGCAGCTTCTCCTGCCTGCCTCCACAAGTCCCATCTTGTCTGGATACAGCTGTGCGTGTCTGACCTCCTCCCAGGGACCTGAGCTGGCCAATGGCCAGCTTCGGCTGATGCTCCATCCGCTCTTTACATCCGCTTAAAGTCCAGGCACTGCCAGCGAGGGTTCTGCCTTTGTCCCGAAACCTGGTGCTTCAAAGAACACCACTGTACAACCTGGATGCCTCTTTTGCTCCGAGCTTCCTTCCTCACCCTTGCAAACCTGGATTTATGAGTTACTTTCTATTAGTTTCTGTGCTTGCAGGCAACTGTTTTCCCATTATTCTGAATCTTCTACACAATAAATAAATCCAGAACTCTGACATGACACCAAAAGCAAAATCAAGATGCAAATGATGTCTGTGGGGAAAATATTTATAATTTGGATTAGAAACAAAGGTTGATCTTCCAATGTATGAAGAGCTCCTAGAACTTGAGGATGAAAAGATAACAAACCCCAACAGAAGAACGGGCAAAGGATTTGGACAGACAATTCACGGAGAGAAAACACACAGATGGCCCTTTTACATTTAAAAGGATGCTCAACCTCACTGAGAAGAGAAACGAACTACAGACACAATGAGGTACCATCCCACCCCTGTCAGACTGGCACAAATCCAAAGCTGGTTGCTCACTTACTGAAGCTATGGGAAACCAGGCTCTCACCCTGCGGTGAGATGCGAAATGGACCACCTCTTTGGAAAGGCGATTTGAGAATTTCCACTGAGATTACAAACCATCGGCCTTTGGATATGGCATTCCACTTCTGGGAATCTGTCGTACAGCCGTATCTGCCATGTTCAAAATGACGCCTGCAAAAGGCGCTGCATGGCAGCATGGTTTTTAACAGTACCCTTACGAAAACAACCCAAGTAGTTTTCATCTCCGGGTGCCTGGGTTACACCACCTTATAACACACAGTTGTAACGAGGTACCACAATACCTCCCCAGGGACCCCAGCGGAGCACGCTGCTGCATGTCCACCCCAGGGCCAGTGAATCCGAAACTTGGACATGGCCCAGGAATCCATGCTTAATGTCACCAGGGGATCCCAACGCATTGTCCATATAGACAAGGGAGCCAGTTTAAAAAAATCAGGGAGAAATGAAGGGCGAGAATAGGAAAAACTAATCAGAAAACATGACAGCAGACAAGAGGTTGCTTTGGGAGGGGCCGCTCACCGGAGGGGTCTGAGGAAGCTAGGAGGGCTGCCTCCTGCCCTGGGGGATGGGTGCATGGCACACGCGGGTGCAAAAACTCATCTCGCCGTGCCCCTAAGTGTCTGCATGCTTTCCTGTTGTTCAAACCACCCAGTCTATGGCGCTGCATCATGGCAACCTTAGCAAATACACACACACACACACTCTCTCTCTCTCCCCTAGGCTGTTCAGAGAATGAAAGAATCTTCAAAGTCACCATTTTAACTGCAGACTGCACGATTTGTTGCAATATATTTTTCTCTAGTTTCACTGGATGTAGGAAGACAAGGATATTTTTATGATACAAAAAATGTAGCAAAAAATGAGACTCCTTAAAGAAAACCTGCAAATAAAAGTGTCCAGCCTCTGCGTAGTTTTCCCGGTGAACCATTTCTTTCCATAAGGCTGTATAGTTCTGCCTGAGGCCTTCAAGAAAGAAATACCACAGGCACACACCCAGCCTCACTGTGGTTCCCAAGTCTGAGGCCTGGGCAGAAATTGTGCGGTCCTTGAAGAGCACCTACCGAGGGGACAAGGTGAATTGAGGGCCATAAAAAACTCAAGATCATACAACCAAAAAATGTCTAAAATCTCAGCCTTGTTTTTAAATTGGATAAAAATATCAGGTTCACTTGTTTAATTAAAGACAAAAATTAGCAGTAAGAACAAAGCAAGCAAGAAAAAAAAAACAATCCTGGCTAGATAGGAGAAGAAAAGATTTGCTCAGGAGAAATGGCCATATGGGGGAGGGGAGGCAGCTATTCAAAGATGCTGCCGGCTTGGAGGCTTCAGGCTGGTTAACAATTAGCCACAGCAACTCAGCGGCCCCTGCTTAAACCTCAGCAGCTCCACGTGGCATAAATTCTCTGGGCTGTAACAGGGGGACTGGATAAAAATCAAGTCTAGGCAGGAAAGGGACACACTTCTGAGGGGCTGTTACCTAGGGCTGACCAATGACTGTGCGTCCACTTTTCTGCACAACTGTTACACTTAAATAGTAAGTGCTATGATCTGAATGCTGGTGTCCCCTCTAGAGTTCACACTGGACCCCCAACTCCCAAAGATGATGGTATTAGTGGGTGGAGCCTTTGGGAGGTCTTTAAAACCTGAGGGTGCGGCCCTCATGAATGGAGTTAGTGCCCTTATGAAAGAGGCTCCAGAGTGTGCCCCCTGCCCTACGCCCCCATGACGTGGGGACACAGCAGGAAGCCTGGGACCTGGGAGAGGGACCTCACTAGGCCAGACTGCACCCAGATCTCAGACTCCAGCCTCTAGGACTCAGAGAAGTCAATTCTGTTGCTTATAAGCCACCTGGTCTGTATTTTGTTACCACAGCCTGAACAGACTAAGAAAGTTTAATGAGTTAACAACAGAAAAAGATTTTACCCAGGGCTGGCTATAAACTCCCATGCTTCTTCAGATGCTATCCAATATAGTGAGGGCAGTGAAGATTTGGGTTTATTTCCATTTTCTCTTATTCAATCAGACAGGACCTCAGGGCAAAAGGGGGTCTTGTCAGCTGTTTGGACAGGGGGACTAGGATGGAGCCAGCTCTCTGCTGGCCTCGCTGGGGCCCCTGGAGCCACGCCCACCACCCGTTCGCATTCAGGGGTGTGACAGCCCAGCATTCGCTCTGTCCTTACTGGTGTATCCTCAGGAACTTCCATCATCTCCCTTCCTTGTTGTAAAAGGACAAGGCCAGACTCTGCGAGTCTCAAGTCTCCTGCAGCTGGACAGACCACAGGTCCTGGCTGGGCAGCTTCCGCCTGTAGACAAGTCAGGTTTCCACTTCCAGAGTCACTGTTGCCCACCTGTCTCTTCCCTCTTTGTCTCCCATAAGCTCATCTTACAAACAGGGGCTCAGTTTGGTATGTGCCGCCAATCTCCTAAGTATGTGATACAAGCACAGAGCTAACTCCTACCGGCTAGCAAGGGAACAAAACACACTCTCGAGCCCTGGACAAAGGCTTTCAGCTGAATGAGGCTTTAAAACCATCTGTCTGAGGTTGTTTTGATGGGGCCGTGTGTCTCGCCCTGGGAGGGCTGTGAGAACAAGGGCCACACTATGGTGCGGGGGAGGGACCCTGGGGGGCTCCCTGGGCTTTTCATCTCCAGCTGTTAAATGCTACGTGGCAGCTGGTGGTGATAAAGCCACTGGGACCAACAGGGAATGGTCCTTGTCCTCCTTCCTCACTGTGAAACCAGCCCTTCTCTGGAACAGGCCCTGCACACCCAGCCTTCTCTCTCCAGGTGCCAGGAACACCTAGGTGCCCTTGACTCCTGCAGAGTGGCAGCCCCAGCTCAAAACCAAATCCACTCAGCAATAGTAACCCCCCGCCTCCACTTCTCAGACTAAAAAGTGTTCTAGAAAAGCCAAAATTGAACGAGAACAGAAAGATGCAAATGAGTTCCTGGATTTAGGGGGTTTCCCTCCCTGAACCTGGGGGCTGGGAGCACAGGCAGTCCTGTGAAAGCCTACTTAGCGGGTCCCACCCAGAGCACAGAGACACCTGGGGGTCTCATTACCACGAGGGATCCAGGACGGGGCCTGGAGTCTGTGTTTCTAACCAATTCCCAGGTGGCGCAGGTCTGTGACAATCTGGGGAGTGAGTGCCTCCTGGATCCCTGTCTTCAGGAGGTGCTAGGTGGAGACAGTGACCATCACCCTCAACTTGACAGATAGGGATGGGGACCCTGACACCACCTGGTTTACCCAAGACAGCTCAGCAAACTCTTGGAACAACTCAAAAGAAGCTGGTACATTTCAGCCTGTGTGGGGTCCCCTGTTCTACATCAGAAGGGGGTCAGGAAGCCATGAGTCTGTCTGTGGGGGGACTCAAGCCTCTGTTCTTTGCTGACCTTTTACAGTCTATATACTTCTGGCAGTAATACCAGAGACTGTAGGGTATTTGAATCAGAAAGACTCTGTCTGATGGTTAAGACCAGAAACATGACATTTTATTCCTTACCAGAGCTGGATGTATGCTTGCAGATAAAATACATGATGGTCCAGATAAACAAAGACTACTTTTCTAGTATAATTATGCCCCATATATTCTTTGAGATATACTTACACTGGGAAAAAAAAAAAAGTACTGTTTCTCAGAAATGCCAATTTAACAGATAGTCCTGGATTTTTATTTGCAAAGTCTAGCAACCCTAACAGGTGGGAATGATGTGACAAGAACACTTCCTGCTTCATCACTGTTGACCTTAAAGAAAACCCCAGGGACACTGACACTGTCCCAGGATGCACAACTTCTGACTGCAAGGACTGTGCCATCTTCTCTTTTGGTTCATTTCTCTGAATGGAGCTTAATCTTCTTCGCTAGCTTAATATGATAGTCATGCATTTTTTAGCCAGCATTATGAGTTGAATTGAGCAAAACTCCTGTGAAGTCCAAACTGCCAGCACCTCAGAACATGAGCTCATTCGGAGTCAGAGTTATTGCAGATGTAAACAGTTGAGATGAGACCATGATGGAGCAGAATGTGTTCTGATCTGATGTGACTGACGTCCTTACAGAAAGAGACACTGGACGCAGAGATGGCCGCAAACAGAGACTGGTGTCCCACTGGTCCAAGCCAGGGAGCACAGCCCTGCTGACACCTTGATCTTACACTTTTACAGTACATGCTACATTTCTGTCGCTTAAGCCACTCAGCTTGCGGCATGTTGTTGTCACTTGAAAGCCTACTTAGCGGGTCCCACCCAGAGCACAGAGACACCTGGGGGTCTCATTACCACGAGGGATCCAGGACGGGGCCTGGAGTCTGTGTTTCTAACCAATTCCCAGGTGGCGCAGGTCTGTGACAATCTGGGGAGTGAGTGCCTCCTGGATCCCTGTCTTCAGGAGGTGCTAGGTGGAGACAGTGACCATCACCCTCAACTTGACAGATAGGGATGGGGACCCTGACACCACCTGGTTTACCCAAGACAGCTCAGCAAACTCTTGGAACAACTCAAAAGAAGCTGGTACATTTCAGCCTGTGTGGGGTCCCCTGTTCTACATCAGAAGGGGGTCAGGAAGCCATGAGTCTGTCTGTGGGGGGACTCAAGCCTCTGTTCTTTGCTGACCTTTTACAGTCTATATACTTCTGGCAGTAATACCAGAGACTGTAGGGTATTTGAATCAGAAAGACTCTGTCTGATGGTTAAGACCAGAAACATGACATTTTATTCCTTACCAGAGCTGGATGTATGCTTGCAGATAAAATACATGATGGTCCAGATAAACAAAGACTACTTTTCTAGTATAATTATGCCCCATATATTCTTTGAGATATACTTACACTGGGAAAAAAAAAAAGTACTGTTTCTCAGAAATGCCAATTTAACAGATAGTCCTGGATTTTTATTTGCAAAGTCTAGCAACCCTAACAGGTGGGAATGATGTGACAAGAACACTTCCTGCTTCATCACTGTTGACCTTAAAGAAAACCCCAGGACACTGACACTGTCCCAGGATGCACAACTTCTGACTGCAAGGACTGTGCCATCTTCTCTTTTGGTTCATTTCTCTGAATGGAGCTTAATCTTCTTCGCTAGCTTAATATGATAGTCATGCATTTTTTAGCCAGCATTATGAGTTGAATTGAGCAAAACTCCTGTGAAGTCCAAACTGCCAGCACCTCAGAACATGAGCTCATTCGGAGTCAGAGTTATTGCAGATGTAAACAGTTGAGATGAGACCATGATGGAGCAGAATGTGTTCTGATCTGATGTGACTGACGTCCTTACAGAAAGAGACACTGGACGCAGAGATGGCCGCAAACAGAGACTGGTGTCCCACTGGTCCAAGCCAGGGAGCACAGCCCTGCTGACACCTTGATCTTACACTTTTACAGTACATGCTACATTTCTGTCGCTTAAGCCACTCAGCTTGCGGCATGTTGTTGTCACTGCTGGCCTATAAACACATGCTGGGAGCTGGAAAGAAGAGAGGAGAGGGAGGAAAGGAAACTGGAAAGAAACTCCTCAGTGCTCCCACCGGCTGTTTCCTGTAGAACCTGAACACCTCTGCCAAGGGAGGTTAGGGATTTAGAAACAGCAGGCTGGTTATATGAAAACCGTCGCTGCTCTCCTAAACTCCACATGTTAAACACTGATTTGAACAAGTCGCAAGCCACTGAAAGAAGAAACCTTAAGAAATCAGAACTGACCCTAGTTCTACAAATAGGACTCATCCTCAAGAAGCTGCAGGCTGGAAGAGACGAGAGTGGGAGGGTTTTTAAGGTTGTTATTTTTTTTTGATGGCTCACAGGTTTAGTTGACCCGCAGCATGTGGCATCTTAGTTCCCCAACTAAGGATCAAACCTGAATCCCTGCATTGGAAAGTGGATTCTTAACCAGCAGACCACCAGGGAAGTCCCAGAGAGGGGCGTGTGGTGGTGATTTAGCCACAAAGTAGTGTCCGACTCTTGCGACCCCATGGACTGTAGCCTGCCAGGCTCCTCTGTCCATGGGATTCTCCAGGCAAGAATACTGGAGTGGGTTGCCATTGGTGTGGGGTTTAAATCCACAGCTTCAAGGGCCCTCTGCCCTGGGTTGCGAACTGCTTCTTTCCAGTGAGAAGCTGGCCCTCCTCTGCAACTTACAAACCAAATACCACCACACTGGTCCGGTGACCGAGGAGCTCAAAGCGAAATTAAGCAGGCTGCTCGAACCGCACTGCCTCTCCGGGTGATGCGCCAGTCTTACTTGGAACAGCCCCAGTGGCAAGATTTAAACAAAAGCCAGGCTCTTTAGCAATGCTTTATCTTCTGTCAGTACATCCCTCCACCTCTACCCAGGCCTTATTCTGGCCTGGATGGGGATTCCAGGACACAACTGCCCTACCTGAGAAAAATGCCAGACTTCACTGGCTCCAGACACACTGGCCTTGGTTCAGTTACTAGAACATGCCGAGGTGTCTGTGCCTCACCTGGGGGCTTTGTGCATGCCAATCCGTGTCTGGAATGTCCCTTCTTCTGCACATACCCCCCTCCCCAACCCCCTTCACACCAGCTGTTTACCAGAAGTTCAAACAGCAGTTTCCCAGAAATATCCGGTAATCACCCTTTGTGTTTCCTTATCGCACAACCTGTATGCTCCTTTCGACACCCATATCACAACTGTAATTATTTACTGTTTGCTGTGTAGTACCTATTCCCTCCCTAATAAACGGTTAAGTTTCATGAGTCAGAGATCAGACGTGTTTCATGAATTACTTTACAGTCCGGGCCTGGCACACAGCAGGCACACAAATATTTGTCTGGATTAATCAATTAACTAATTAGTTAAAACAAACAAATGAGGGCAGGATAGGAAGCACCTCTTGCTCAGGAGCTCTGGGTTCAGCTGGGGAGCAGGAAGCCCCGCTTGTTACCCTTGCTGTGAAGAGGGACGCTTTTAGGATATCACTTGTTGCCCAATTTCTCCTGGAAAGTTTCAGACTGAAACAATCAATCCCCTGATTATGATCTGGCTTTACAAACAGGCCCCTCCTACAATAAAGCCACGTCCCACTCACACATGCTTCAACCCCGGTACGTTCTCCCAGTAATGAACAAAGCAAGGCTGGGCTAGGATCTGGCAGGCAGCCCCTCTAAGTCGATTTTGGGTAGAAAGGTAAAGAAAGTACAGGCACCACCTCTGATAGGTGCATATCTCTTTGACTTAGCTGCTAGGTCGTGTCCAGCTGTTGTTGTTTAGTTGCTAAGTGGTGTTGGACTCGTTGTAACCCCATGGACTGTAGCCCACCAAGGTCCTCTGTCCGTGGAGTTTTCCAGGCAAGATTACTGGAGTGGGTTGCCATTTCCCTCCCCAAGGGATCTTCTTGAACCAAGGATTGAACCTGTGTCTCCTGCATTACAGATGGACTCTTTACCACTGCATAAGAAGGGAAGCCCCTGGATATCTCTTTAAGAATTAATAAACTGGCATTCTAACATTTTTTAAAAGCCTATGCATTTGGGCTTCCCTAACAGCTCAGTTGGTAAAGAATCCGCCTGCAATGCAGGAGACCCCACTTTCCTTGTGGCTCACCTGGTAAAGAATCCGTCTGCAATGTGGGAGACCTGGGTTCGATCCCTGGGTTGGGAAGATCCCTTGGAGAAGGGAAAGGCTACCCATTCCAGTATTCTGGCCTCGAGAATTCCAGGGACTATACAGTCCATGGGGTCACAAAGAGTCAGACACAACTGAGTGACTCTCAAAAAAAAAAAAAATGCATTTGATGCTATCTATAAAAAACACACTTTATGAGTCATAAGAATTAGATGCATGAGGGTATTTGGGCAATATATATATAAAACCTTTATAATGTACATACTACTTGACACAGAAATTCCAGTAATAGGAATTTATCAAAAAAAATCATGAATGCAGGAAGTCACAGGAATGTTTACTGTAGCACTATAAAACCTGGAAACTTAAATATCCAATAATGTATGACTGAATACATAACTGTGGTAATCCTTATTAAGTTTTCTTAGATGTGTATAAGAGACAGGTCCATGGGGTCACAAAGAGTCAGACACAACTGAGTGACTCTCAAAAAAAAAAAAAATGCATTTGATGCTATCTATAAAAAACACACTTTATGAGTCATAAGAATTAGATGCATGAGGGTATTTGGGCAATATATATATAAAACCTTTATAATGTACATACTACTTGACACAGAAATTCCAGTAATAGGAATTTATCAAAAAAAATCATGAATGCAGGAAGTCACAGGAATGTTTACTGTAGCACTATAAAACCTGGAAACTTAAATATCCAATAATGTATGACTGAATACATAACTGTGGTAATCCTTATTAAGTTTTCTGTAGTTTTTGCAAATGCCTAATTGAATGGAAGAATAATGAATAAGGAAAAGGTTCATCATATGCTAACAGCAGAGAAGTCGGTTATATGAATCAAGATTATAAAATGCTAACTGTAGTCTTTGGGTGGTAGAGTCATGCATGATTTTTATCTTATGTTTACCTGTATTTTATAAGTTTCCTGTGAGAGTCATAACTGTACTTTGGAAAACATTTAAAACTAAACTGTAACCAATCACACACACAAAAATACTATAGGGCTCTACTTATAGGAGGCCCAAGAAGAGTCAAATTTATAGCAACAGAAAGTAGAGTGGTAGTGGGCAGGGGAGAATGGTGAGTCATTTAAGAGCTACAGAGTTCAGTTTTGCAAGATGAAACAGTCCGAGAGATGGATGGTGAAGGAACTTCATACCACTGAACTGGTACACTTTAAAATAACTAAGATGGTAAACGACATGTGTATTTTACCCCAATTTTTTTTAAACCAAAATACTTTTTAAAATGCTAAATGCATAAATCATAAGTACAGCTGGGTCCAGAGTTGTCCTAATTATTACGATTATCAAAAGATATTGGTACAGAAGGCCGAATTTGACCCTGGACCACATGGCAAGGAGCAAGATGGTCCGTGTGCCCACCAGGCTGGTGTGTGCTTTGGGGTGAGCTGGCCGTGCCATTTCCATCTCTTCTGTCTTGAGTATGGGGTTTTCTCCCTCTCCAGCTGGCTCTGATTCTAGATGAAGGGCTGAGTAAGCTGTCCCCAGGGTGCGACTTCCCCTAGGGCCTAGCTACAGGGACTGCAGGGGCAGGCAAATCTGGGAGAGACGCCAGCCACGTCCTGCGGAGGCCATGGTTTAAGAGTTTTGCCCCCAGTGCCCTTCAGGTAGCCTCTGGTGGAGCCAAGCCAAGAAAGGAATCTTACCTCCATGTCCAGACAACTCACCTCCTCACTGCAGGATGAAGAGGGAGGACTGGATTCAGGGAAGAACATTTCCCCCTTTATTCACCAGGAGGGCCCCAGAGATGCCCACCCACTTCCTGGAGGTGGACCTCAGAACCCCAAGCTTGCAGAGGCCCCGGCTGAGCACCGCACGTGGCCCACGCCTTTTCAGCAACAGGAAGTCGGATGCTGGATCTAGATGTCCAAAATGACCATACACGGCACAGGAAAGGGAAGTTTCCCAAGACCTTCTGGGTTAACAGGTCCCGAGAAAGATAAAGACCAGTGCTCTCCTTACCTGCTGTAGGCATGCTAACATTGTACTGAGGTAAGATAAATAGGAAGGCAGTCTTGGCGGTGACCTGTGAAACAGAGGGAGAAGTTCCAAGTTAGCTTCTTGGCCACATTAAAAACAACAACCAGTAAAGCCTACGACCAGTCCTGGAGTCCATGCCTTTCACATTCTCAGGTCCACAGGCCTCTCCAATGAAGGGTTTCACCTGGAGCTGAGTTAGCAACGTTTGATTTTCTCACCCATTTCCTTTGATGACATCCCTCCCAATACCTGCACTGAAAACAAACGAAACCACCCCAAGTCCTGGATTATATCTAGACTTGTGCTGCTGCAGACAGAATTCGACAAGGTGTGCTCCACCCACCGGCAGAGAGCTCAAAAGCAAAGGATACACATTTGTCTGTGCGTCATTCATTCATTCATTCACTCAAGTGTTTATCAAGTTAGTTCTAAGTACCCAGCACCAGTAAGACAGAACTAATAGAAGATAAGGCCACAGCCTTCCAGAGTTTTCCAGAACTCAGGACCTAGCTGAGGCTCCCCAGCACGTTGATTAACTGCATAGTGGGCAGCAGCCCCCCAAATTCAAACCGGAGCCTCAGAAACAGAACTCCAGCTGCTAATTTCACATCTTCTCTACTACGGGGGTGGTAGGACACAACACCCCCTACTGTTGGTCTGTTTATTTCAAAAGCTGCCTTTCAAATCTCAGTGGTGCTGTGATAAGACCGTGGCTGTCACCTGGGTTATTAACAGCCCACTCAGTCCTCTTGAGGTTCAGCCTGCAGGGGAGAGACTGTAAGACGAGGGGATTCGGCGCTTGGACTCTAGAACCAACTGCCTGGGCTCAGACGCTGCCTCTGCATTTGCCTTCTTTGCAACCTGGACCTACGATCTTACACCTGGAGTCTCACTTCCCCTGTCTGCAAAAGGCAGGGTATTTGCGGTGCCCCGGCTGGTCTGGGGGGAGGAAGTGCGGGCAGCGATGGCCCAGCTGTCAGTGTCGTTTAAAGCTCCCCAGATGTTTCTGATGTGCTGATGTTTCTGGAGCAGGTGCAGAGGCCAGGTGTGGGGTAGCCAGACCCCAGGCCTTTCCAGGCAGGCCCCTGGGGACACTTCATCAGCAGAGTTACTGGTTTGCCTCTAAGCAGAAATTGTGAAGGGTGCCCTGTGGGTGTGGGGGAACACGGCTATCTGTGGCAGAAAGAGCAGGGAGATGGCTGAAGGACGCCCTACGGCCCCTCAACCAAATACTGTGTACTTAAGGCATAGTCTCCTCCAGTGTCACCCAAGAAACACACTTGCCTTCTAAGCTGGCGGGCTGAAGTGGACCTCTGTGTGGTTCTGGCTGACCAGGACCCCCTGGCCCCTGCCCAATGGCACCGACATTTCCTGAAGAGATACCTCTCCCCACCTGAGTTGTGATGACCTCCATCCTCCTGGAAGGATGGAGGGGGCAGACACCCTCTCCCAGGCTCTGAATCTTGGGCAGGATGGAGGAAAACGTGGTCAGTGCCATGTGCCTGCCAGACTCTTCTGCTGGGGTTCCTGAAGCTCTGCCCTGAAGCAGAGACTCACAGCAACTGTAGGAACCCCCAGGCGGTCCCTTAAAGTTGAGTCAGAGTCCCTCCTAAGATACATCAGAGTCCATCCTAAGATACATCAGAGTCCCTCCTAAGATACATCAGAGTCCCATGAGTAACAGCATTGGGGTCCAACCCAGGCGACATGTTCGTACCTCTGGGGGAGCTTCTAGAATCTCGATTCCTGGACCACCCCCAGTTAACCCTACCCCTTGAGGGTGTCAGCAACCCACCAGGCTCCCCAAAGCAGGCCAGGTGGAGCCTGGCCTGGGAGCCCCTCATGGGAGATCCACCCTCCCCAGCCTTGCAAAGCACGCCTCTCTGGCCAGTTTCTGTCTGTGTCCTCCACAGAATTCATTCCATGTAATCAAGTTATGTTTTAGGTCAATTTTTAACTTCAAGAGAAACACACATACTTTAAAAACTGAAACAATTCAGAAATGTAAAACTAAGAGCCAAATAATCACTCTACATTCTTGGTTTTCCTTTCTCCCCACTTGTGTGGGGTCAGTTTTCTGAGAGCTTTCCTATACATCTATCCACTTGGAATTAATTTCATTTTACTCTGACATCATAACTTAGGCTGTTTATACCACTTAACACAAAGGATTAAAGAGTGAAGAAATTTTAAAAGAGCTACAACTTTTTCCCCTCAATTTTTTAATTGAAGAATAGTTGATTTACAATGTAGCATTAGTTTCTGGTGTACAGCTCTAGTGTACCAAATTCAGTTATACACACGTATATTTTTCCTATTTTCCACTGTGTTTATTCCAGGATACTGAACATAGTTCCCTGTGCTATACAGTAGGACCTTGCTATTTATTTGGTATACAGGAGTTTGCATCTGCTAATCCCAAACTCTTAATTTATCCCTCCCTGCCCCCCTAGCTTTTCCCTTTGCTAACCATAAATTTGTTTTCCATGTCGTCTGTTTGGTAAACAAATTTGTTTGTATATTTTAGATTTCACATATAGGCAATATATTCACATATACCAATACTACATGGTATTTGTCTATCTCCTTGACTTACTTAGTAAAAGAACTTATTAAGTACTGTTTAAGTCACTTTCTTAGCTCAGTTGTCACAGGAATGTACAGACCAAGGCCCAAAAAAGTTCAGCATACATGAAGTATTCCAAGTATGGTGACACAGAATGTGTAGCTTGACTTTTTCTTTACTGATGGCAACACAGAGATAAGTGGCTATATAATAAAAACTTTCTATTAACACTAGGCCTTTTCATTACTATTTCCCATGGGGTTACCCCTAAAGTTTTAGGCTGAAAAGTTTGGCCAAATAAAATGGCCTCTCTGTGGAAGTGTATACAGATGGACATTTTTTTCTTTTCATTGAAAAAAATCTTAGAAAATGACAATAAAGGGCACAAACAAATCAACAGGGATATACAAGTAGAAAACATAGACAAGGTAAACTAAGTATGCCACTGGCTTCTTTAACTGGTTAAAAGCACAAAGTGTAACAGGCAGAAAGTCTATTTTCGAAAAGTTAAAAAGCTGTGCTTTTAGACATAGAAAACAAACTTATGGTTACCAAAGGGGAAAGCTGGGGTGGGGGATAAATTAGGAGTATGGTATTAGCACTTACAAACGGTGGTATACAAGATAGATAAACAAGGACCTACTGTATAGCACAGGGAACTATATTCAATATCCTGTGATAAACCATGATGGAAAATAAATGAAAAAGAAGAACCTATCATGGAAAATCTAAAAAAAAGAATAAATATATATAACTGGATCACTTGGCTGGACACCGGAAATGCCACATTGTAAATCAACTATACTTTATAAAGAAAAAGCTGTGTTTGTCTCAATTAGCCCCAAAACACGCATCCACAAAAATGGTACGTGAAGGAATGCTGTCCTACACAAGAAGCTGTACTTTGAATTAAGGGAAACAGCTATTGACACAGCAGTTAACACCCAAGCATTAGCCTCTAACTGGTGGATGGATAATCCCACTTTGCTTTAGGGACGACAGCAATCTGGTATATGGGCTGTACCAATGCCCTTGGCCTAGCCCCACATACCCAGTTAATTCTTGTTACGGCTGCTATTCTGCAAAATCACTGTGATCGCAGCAACAGTGGACCACTCACTGCTCCCAGGAGACAGGGGATCAGACTCCTACAGGCCTCTGAGCACATTTCCATCAGCTGATCAATATGTAACCTTGGTTTACACGTGTTCCCTTTGAGAGAAGCTGCATGGAACACACACTGTTGAAACATGAACCCTGTGCTTGTGGCTTGAGCCTGAGGAAGCTTCTCTAACACATGTACGTTCTCCGCCAGGCCCATCCCGGCCTCTCCATGCTCAAGATCCCCAGACGGCACCCTGGCACCCCGCGTGAGGGCCACTGTAAGCAGCTAAGTCACCAACAAAAGCCATGAAGATGCAAGACTGTGGTACTAAACAGACAGCAAGAAGGCCACTCGCTCACGACAGGAGCTGGATTGGGACGGCAGAGCGTCACCCGGTTCCCCTCCATCCGGGACGTGCTCGTTGAGTGAGCCACACTCCCCACCGCCCTGTGCATGTCCACAGACACCGCAAAGTCGCCTGGAGGTGGGGTGCTGGGGTCACAGGTACACGTCAGAACACAGCAGCAGTGCACATGTGAGAGGCGCCAAGAGTGAGGGTGATCTGTTCTGGGGTGAACCTGAAAGGTTTTCTCTTTAACTTTTATTGGGGTGTAATTTACGCACCATAAACTTCATCCTTGATAAGCAGCCCACTTTATAGGGCTTATCTTTCCTTGTTTTGAACTCTCTCTTCACTGGGATGTAAATTCTATAAGAGGAGGGGTCTTACTTTGATTATCTTCAATCTACTGTGGCAACAGTGCCTAGAAACAGCCTGCGCTGGGCAAGCGCTTGTTAAATGCAGACCTGATTAAGCAGGGGAGGCGCTGCTGCTTTGTCACTTGACCCTCAGCTTGTCCTCTGCCTCATTCCCCTGTCCATGTCCCCTCTCTCTCCCTGGGGTCCTTCCCAGTGCTGGGCATGTGGTAGATCTCTCGTAAATGCCTATTTGATGAGCGAATACTGCAAGAAGCTATAGTATTTAGTAGCCACAGGCAAAAGTTTAACAGATGCTTTCTAAACATGATTCTAAGAGGAAAGGATCTGGGACTCTGCTTAAGGCAAAAAATGTGAGATTCCTGTATTTTTCCATCCCTACGCCCCTGGTCATAACAGCAGAAACCATTTCAAGCCACGCATCCTTGTCTGCAGCAGCCAAGCTTGCCTCCACGTTACACGCCTCAGCAAGATAACGTGTTTTCTCTGCTTTGACGACAAAGAGACTACAGCTGAGCCACAGAGAGGTCCCCTGTCCACCAAGACCTCGCAAGTTTACAAGCAGAAAAGGCAACAATTTTTTTTAAATGCTTTCAAAAACAAATTTAGGAGACATACAACATGGCACATAAAATAGAATGATGACATAAAATAGGAGAGGATGACCAAAAAATATATATTGAAGGCAAAGAGAAGGAGCAATGATGAGGCTGATCCACAAAAACTCACTTCAGAGAGTCTCATTGGCTTAAGGCCCCCAGACATTTGGCCTTAAGCTTTCTCAAAGTCCTCAGAAGGAATGAAGAGGATCATCAGCTCCTAGATTGATCACATCCATTAATTAAGAAAACAAAAAAAAGACAGCCCCGCCAAAACCAACTCTATTTTTCTAGCACACAAAAAAGGCAGCTCTACTTTTCCAGCACAAGAACCTTCTGAGGTCTTCTGGCACCCCAAAGCTTCACTCTAAACTTCTCCCAACTTCAGACCAAGGACAAAACGGCCAACAACCCCCCCCCTCCCCCAACCGTGCCAGCACTGGCTGGCTTCATTAACACAGAGGGCTAAGAAACAGGAACCTACTGAAAATGTCATTCCATTTATTTCCCATCCTTCTAAAGTTGTTTATAGGAAACATTATTGAGCTTAATAGCATTTTAAATGCCAGGTCAGTGGGTGAAAGTGAAAACATGCTAATATGCTAGCGAAAGAAGAATACTAAATTACGTAGGAGGAGCCACTCCCCCCCCCACCCAACACATACACATGAAGCTTCACTGAACTTTTAACTCAAACAGGGCATCAAGCACAAAGGCAGTGACATTGAGCATGCTTGTGTAGCCATAACAGAACCAAAACTGATGCACACGCCGTGTTCTATTAGGGGCACTTGAATCTGAGCTCTCAGTTGCATTGAGACAAGGATGCCAGTAAAACAGCTGCCTCCAGCAAAGCATAATGGACTTGGGACTCCAGTCCCAGTCCTGCTGTGGGTGTGGGTGACCTCAGGCAAGACATCTCACCTCTCTGGACCTGTCTATTTATCCATGAACAACAATGGTGGCGAATGTTGGGGCTTATTCAGTGCGACGCATGGTTCTAAGGGCTTCACAGAAATTATTTCCCATAATTCTCACAACCACCCTGTGAGGCAGATACTCATAATATTCCCATTTTACAGATACGCATAGAAAGGATTAGGTCTCAGAATGCATGTCCTTAAAGATCCTCTCTCCAGCTCTAAAAAATTAATTCCTGGTTCCACTTACATCAATGCTAAAAACATAGCCTTGGCCTACCTTGATGGCCCAGTGATAAAGAATCTGCCCGCCAGTGCAGAAGACACAGGTTTGATCCCTAGTCTGGAAAGATCCCACATGCTTCCGAGTGACTAACCCCATGCACCACAACTCCTGATCCTGCCCTTTTGAGCCTGGGAGCTGCAACTGAGGTCTAGAGCCCGCACTCCACCACAGGAGAAGCCACTCCAATGAGAAGCCGGAGGACCACACCTAGAGAAAATCCTGCACACTAAGAAACACCCAGCAAGCCAAACACACACACACACAAATTTAGAAAACAGCTTCACCTGACAGCTTGCTGAGAGGGTAAAATCTACTACCGCATCTGCATCGTGAGAAGACAAGGCCCAGGTGTCACCTGTAACCAACAGCAGAAAAACAAGGCCTCTGGGTCCACCTGCCAGGCCCATGTGCCACGCACACCTGGGCTTCCCAATGCCCCAGTCTGCTCTCTTTCCCTGCACACTGATGTCTGGACAGCAGAGATAAGAGAGGAGAGATGCAGCGAAGGCAGTCTCCTGGCTTTCCTGGGAAGCAGTATTTGACCTTCAGTTTTGTTTACTGTTTATTTCTTGGCCATATCCACACACTGGTCCTTGAACGGGGCTGCACTGCAGGACTCACCACCAAGGACAGGAGATGGGAGGGGTCCTGCTCCAAATGAAGCTCACCCACCCAGGGGCTGAACCGCAGTCCACGCAGCTGACCTGGAACCTCCGGGGAGGGATGCTCACGTCCAGCTCCTCAGGAGCACAAGTGAGCCGAGTGACCTGTCCCCTTCTTGTGCCCCAGCCTGCTCTCCGAAGCCACACAATCTCCACTTAAGAATTTCCCAAAATTGCTCTTGCATCTTCCTGCCCAGGTGGTGCACAGAAAAATTTTAGTCAGAAAAACATTTAAAACTCACACCCCTCACAGATACAGAAAACCAACTAGTGGTTACCAGTAGGTGGGGGGAGGGGCAAGGTAGGAGCAGGGGATTAAGAGGTACAGTTATGTATAAAATAAGCTACAGGTATATAGTGCACAACATGGGGGATACAGCCAATACTTTATAATAACTATAACATTAAAATTGTGGATCAGTATATTGTACACCTATAAGTTATACGATATTGCACAGCAACTATACTTCAGTTTTAAAAAACTGCAAGAAAAAGTAAATAAGTCATGCTCAGCTGATGAGTGTTTTTAATAAGGATTTTAGCCTTTCTCTCCTAGGGTGTTGGCTTGAGTCCAGCTGGTCACCTACATGCACCGTAATATGGCTGGGACTCGGTGAAGGAGGTTCGAAGCCCCTCTGGGCACTCAATAAAAGGCAGATACAGCTGAGACAAAGATGCTCTTCACACGTGCTTTCTGAAAGGTTCCATCTGGATGAGCAGAGGCTGGCAGGGAGGGCCGAGTGCCTCAATCAGGGGCAGGTTGCTGATGGTACCTTCCGTGTGGCTTTTATAAACACCTGGAGATTCAGTTTTCTCACCTGAAAAACCACCTTGATGGAAGAACAAGGCAAAGCTACTCACACACACACAACAGATTCTCTACAAGCATGTGTTCATTGTGCTGAAAAGACTGTTAAAAGTCATGATCATAGTCCTACATCAAATGAAAAAAATGACACTGTATATTTACGAGAAAACCCATCATCAGAGCAGCCACGATACAATGATAGCAAGGGCTTTAGGACATTCATTAATTCCAAGGTCTAAACTTTGTATTGGGATTAAGAGGAATTTAGAAAGGGCAACTTAAACAGTTTCTAAAATTTTGAAGTTGAGCTTTTAATTTTTTTTGGCCACGCTGAGTGGCTTGCAGGATCTTACTTCTCTGACCAGTGACTGAACCCCAGCCCTTGGCAGTGAAAGAACTGAATTCTAACCACAGGACAGCAAGGGAATTCCCAAGATGAGCTACTCAAAAACAGAAGAAAAAAAGAAAGATACCTATGAAAACAGAATTTGAAGTTAACCCAGTACTAAAACACAGGAGGTGGTCTAAGGTCAGCTCTTTCCACTTCCTTACAGCCACAACTCATTGATAACCTTGACTGCATATTTATGCAACCTATACTTGTACAGAAGGAATTCAACCTACTATGTGCCTTACAGAGAGCCTTAGATGAAATACCAACATCCTGTGTAATTGTATTTCTCTGGAGGCCTTAATATATACACTCATTAGCTCCCTCCCAAAAAGAGCCCTGAGCCAATATTTTAAATAATCTTAGTTGATTACATACTTCACCGCCCGTTCATCCTCAGCAGCTCTCCTCTTATTTGGGTGGGTCAGCATACTCAGAAACTGTTCCCCACAGAAGCTAAAAACTATATAAAAATAAAGAAGAGCCTTGTTGTTGTTTAGTCACTCAGTTGTGTCCAACTCTTTGGGGACCCAGTGGACTGCAGCCCGCCAGGTTCCTCTGTCTAAGGGATTCTCCAGGCAAGAAGACAGGAGTGGGTTGCCATTTCCTTCTCCAGGGGATCTTTCCAACCAAGGGTCTGACCCTGAGTCTCCTGCACTGGCAGGAGGATTCTTTACCTCTGAGCCACCCAGGACGCTCAAAGAAGCACTTAGTCATTCAAAATTTTAAAACAACAAAATAAGGAAGTATGTACACAGAATACCTTACGAGCATGTCAATGTATTTAAAATGTGCTTCTCTTGCAGGACATGGCAGAGTTCAGATTCTCTGTGGATATTCCCAGAGCACATACATGAGTGAGAACAAACTATTTTTATGAGCAAAAGCTACTTGTTCAGATGCAGTATCATCTTTAAAATAAAAATCAACACAGAAAAAAGAAAGGGTTGTGTAGAATTTTAGGCTCCAAGTGATTTTAGGGGTAGGGTTCAGATTAAGTAACATCTTCCACTTGAGTGCAGAAAAGGAACTCTGGCACCAATATATCACAGCGTCCACCGAGCTGCAGTTTCTAGAGAAGCTTTAGCTCCATAAGGCGGGACACACAGGGAGGGGGCAATTCCGAAGGCACATGTGTCTGCGGCAACCAGTCACTACTCACTCACTGGCCATCATCACAGTGGCTGCCAGCAAGAATCAGCCCAAGGAGCTCGCGGCATTTCCTCCTGTTTGGAGGAAGTAGAAGGATTATTCGCGGTGGTGAACCGAGCGGGGGCCCAGGTGGATCTGCCTTCATTTGCTTGTTTACAATGAAGGAAGGAAAGAGCGGGGTAGACCAGGGTCGAAGGCCACCCTTTTAAATGATTTTCCACCGTCTGGAAAGTTTCCTACTTAAAACGTCAGCCAGGCGTGGGGAGCGGGGCTTGCTAGAGAAGGGAACTGGGGAGAGCGATGAAGCTTCTCCGGGGCTGCAGACCAGGCCTGATTCCCGTGGGAACCCTCGGATTCCTCTTGGGCTCCAGCCGGGCCGCGAAGAGAGGCCTTGACTCAGGCTGTCCACCTCCACCCACGCGTGAACTGAGCGAACGAGGGCAAAAAGGCAAACGAGCTCTTACAGCCAGCCGTTCCTCTGCAATGGCGGATGTGCGCTGTCTGTCGTCTTGGTCTCCCGGGTCCAGCGGGTCCCTTGTGGTGCCACCTAACTGCAGGCAGCCCCTTACCTTCCACACTGGAGCTGGCCAGCTCTGCTCTGCACATCGCCCCTCTGCACCGCCGCTCTTTCCCGCGCTCACTGCGCATGCGTTATACCCTGCTCTGGGCGGCCCCCAGCCTACCCGCCAAGTCTAGGAAGGCCTGCTGAAGACCAGCCGCAGGAGGGCACCTGAGAGAACGTCATGGACGATGACTTGGTTCAGGTGGATTAAGTCAATGCCATCAAGGTGAATGAAAAGCACCAGGCACTCAAACATCCCTTGTGTGTCTGCAAATAATATTCACAGAGGGATGTTCCAAATCGTCTTCCAAGTGGAGAAGGAAAATAACATGAAAGGCATGAGTTCCCAGAAAAATGCGCCACGGACAGACAGAAGACAGTTCTAACCCCCAAGGCACCACCTGAGGTAGCACTACCCACACTCTGCCACAAGAGTCCCTCTGTAGCCTAAACAGAATAAACCGAGCCCAGGCTAACACTAGTATCTGGTTACATGCTATATTCCAAGATACTCTCTCTCACACACACACTCAGATAAAGCAATACATGTTAGTGCAAAATCTCACTTTGTTAATTCAAAGCGGTATTTTAAATGGGATCTAAAATGTGTGGTGCTTTTTCTCTGCTGGGGAGGCCAGCTTCCACCACAGTCTCTCAGCACCCCAGGAGGCTGCCTGTGACCTCACACAGGTGAAGGCGGCCCAGGAAGAAAACCACACCTCAGAGGGAGAGGTTGCACCGAGGCTGAACTCAGGGCGAGTCGTCAGAGGCAGACAGGCAGTGGCAGGCACCCTCATCCAGCATCCAGTGCGCAAACCCCCGACCACCTGCTGGTGAATCCAGGCCTTGGAGCAAGGGCCAGGGGCAAAACTGGGCAACTGTATTTCGAGGGACATAATAGGAACAGGAACCATTTGGCTGAGAAGCACAGATGAACTCCACGCAGAGCAATCAACCACACAGCAAAGGTGGAGGAGGGGAGGATGCAAACAGGCACACACAAAGGGGGGGCCTCCCTGCCAAGGCCTCGAGGAGGGCAATGCTACAGCCACTGCTCTGCCCCTTCTAAGGCAGGAGCCCAGGCCATGGCCTGCAGAGGGCACGTCAAAGAGCTAGCCTGAGTGCGGTCTCACCCTCCTCCCAGACTGCACTGGGAAAGACCAGGATCGGCCTCCCTAAAAACACCACAGGCCCACTCCACAGTCCTCTGGGACTCCTTAGTGCCTACAAAGGAATCAGGCCCCCTCCTGGATCCCAGGACACCACAGGTACCCCACCCCACCTCTCTAAGCTTTGCCCCCTCAACTCCCAGACACAAGAATACCCCCACCCTAAACACCATCCCAGGCGGGAAAGGCACTGCCCAAACCTGGAGCCCAGCCAGATAAAACAGCGTGGAAAAGCTCACAGCACAACCTCATCATTTTCAGAGGGACACACAGCAGTTCCGGAGACCACAGGGTGGCTCTGCTTGCAGTGAAGAACTGAAGGGATGGATAGGCCAAAGGCGGCAGGAAGTGGGTTGCACGCTCTCAGAGACACCAGAAAAATATGACTCTGAGGAAATGAATGGTCTGTGGGTAGAAAGTGATGAAGCTGGAAGGCTGGCAAGAACCAGGTCCCATGAAGGACCCTCTATGGTGGGTATAAAAACTGGACTTTTTGCTCCCTGTTGGAGGCTTTAAGCAGGCGAGAACACAGTGAGGTCTCCACTGCAGAGAGCATACCCGCTTGGGGCGCAGAGGAGGGGCTGGGGAAGGCTGGGGGGCAGGAAACCAGTTTGGAAGGAAGGATAACGCAGACCTGGACAAAGGTAATGGCCACAGACACAGGCAGAGTGGGTCGTTTTCAGCAGATTTGATGGCACAGTGAATTCAGATGGAGTATCCAACAGTGATGTTCCCACCTGGTTCAGGAAACGGACGGCAAAACATACGACTTCAGTAAGATATGCTTGGTGTTAGAATGGTAATGCAGAAGGCTGGGCGGGTGGTGGGATCATCAACTGACAGAGAAGACAGCTGTGGTCCAGGGCTGGGTGGGGGAGGGAAAAGGAGGGGGGCTGAGAAGGACCCACAAGAGAGGCAGAAGAACAGCAGCCAGGGGAGAGGGCATCAGGAGGGGTCTGGGCTCCAGGGAGGACCAGCCATCCTGGGATGGAGATTCTCACTGCAGGGGGCAGTGGTCTTAATTTTTTTTCTTCTGATGGATCCAGAGCGGCTGGAACAGAGCTCAGTACACACTGGGACCCCAATAAATATTTGCTGAATGAATGAGTGCATGAAGAGTCTATCAGATTTGGGGACCGGAAGGTCATAAAGTCATTATTTGCTGAGTAAAATGTTGCAGAAAAGGAGGTGGCAGAAGCTGGTGCATGGGATGAGCGTGAAACGTAGAGAGAAGGGGAGACAGGTCTGGACCGCTTGTTCCGGTGGCCAGGAGGTCAGGGAGGGATGGAAGAGTTCTCAAACCTCCATGTGGTGAGGAGAAAGTCTACGGGAGGTGAAGTGACTGGATACGCAAAAAATGGGGAGCTGGAAGGAATATATCTACTCGGGGGGATCTCTTGAGGAAAGGAGATCCAGGACCACAGAAGAGGGGTGGCTGAGGGAGCACCGGCCGTGGGCAGCTCCATAAGATTGCTGCTGCCTCTGAAGTTCTGACACTTGTTCAGACTCGAGAAGATGCTCATTCAGTATGCCTTGAACTGATGTAATTCAAGGGGGAAACAAGAAGTCAAGAGGACTGGGGAGGATGTGGTGGGGGAGCCAAACCAAAATTATGACAACACCCCCACACTGTCACGCTCAACAGGGCTGGGAAACGTTTTAGCCTGTCAGTCGCTTCCTCTGGCCCAGCACTGCACGGCCACTCTCTGAGGCCATCAGTTCACCTTCAGGAATGGCCCGAGACGGGGAGGCAGGGCCGCCTGCATGGACTCACAGGACAGCTGTTCTGCCAGTTCCGGGGGAACTGTGAGGGTGCTGGCCAGAGGACCACCAGGAGGCCTCTGACTTCCCATCATTCCATCAACCTTCACTGTCTCTGGTCGGAGTGATGGGGCTCGAATCAGAACCCTCAGACACGCAGATAAGGTCTGGCTGAGGCTGGGGTCCACGTTCCCCACCACAGCCGCAGGCGGAATTCTGGGACCTTCTCCTGGATCTTATAGTGGCCACATCGGGCTTTCTAACAGCTGGGTCAAGGAAAGCAAGAGGAGTGTGCATGTGTGTGCACATGCATGTGAAACAGGCTCACTCCCCAGAAACACACCTCTGCTTAGAAGTGGAAAATCTGAAAAGTTAAAGAACAGGTAAAACTTTGAAAAATATAAAATCAATCACAAAATATTTACTGAGTGCATGCTCTGTGTAAGGCACGATGCTACCGGAGACACAAAAATTTCTAAGATCCACTTCCTTCCCTTAAAGGCTCAGAGACCAAAACCAGAAGCTACAGGCTGTCATTCCAGTGCAACTCCTTAATTTCAGCAGTGGTAAAACTGACCGCCCTTTACTGAACATTACTGCCAGCTGGGCCAGGTTGAGGCGTTTATGTGATTACCTCACGTAACCCTCAACAAGCCTGTAAGAAACAACAATGAATGTGTGAGATCTCATTAAATGCTGGGTCCCGTGGTAAACAGCAAACAGGATCACCCCATTTAACCTTCTGTTGTAGAAACTCCTACTGCTACGAACACTGCCTTTACTATTACTTACTATTCTCCTACCATGTGCCAGGAATTGCTGTAAACACTTAACAGAAATTATCTCATTTAATCCTCCCACAAGCCCTATTATACAGAACAAGTGAGGCTCAAAGAGCTTAGGAGAGTTGCCCAGAGGCACACAACTAACAAGCCCCAGAAATGGGACTGGAACCCCAGATCCATCAGACTGTGACGTGTGGACTCAGCCACATGCACCCCTGAACAATGAGCCTGAAAACTAACGATGGAGGTTCTGTCCCACACAAACAGTTATTTGTGAGACAACAAGAAAGGATGCCGTGAATCAGGACATGACGAGACAAAGGACAAGTGGGGGTCCTTCTACTATCTGGGGCAGAGACTGTGGCTTTATTCATCTTTGCACCCTGAGGGTCCTTGGTACAAAGGAGTGACTCCGTAAATATCAGCAAGTGCTCTGGGCTTGCAGCCTATGGATCTCCTTGGGGAAGACTCCTGGGAGGGGGTGAGCTCAGCCAGGAAGATGTACAGATTATGGATAAGTGGGGGGGAGGGGTGAGAAGAGACACAACTGTGCGGAGACAGTGCGGGAGGACCCAGATGGAGCCAGCCAGCTCAGTGCACCAGGGCAGCTTTGGTGGGGTAGGGCAGCTTCAGGGGAGGTGGACCTACTGTGAAGGGTGGCTACGGGGGCATCTACCGTGTGGGGCAACTTTGGGGGAATCTACTGTGTCGGGTAGCTTTGGAGGGCATCTGTGTGGGCAACTTTGGGGGTGTCTACTATGTTGGGCAACTTTGGGGGCATCTACTGTGTGGGTCGATTCAGATCAGCTGAATACCATGTGTTTCAAAGAAGCTAGTCTAAAACAGCAAAAGGAAGGGAATCTGGCCCTCGGACCCCTTAAAGTTCGCATTCATTCATTCAAGCATTCATTCATTCATTCTAAAAGCAACCGGGCTCCAAAGTCGATTTTTTACCTACTGAACTCATCCATGGGATGCTGTCCATTCCTGCATCATGGGCATGTCAACATCTTGCTTCCCCAAAGAGCCAAGCACAGATGAAAAAATAATTGCTTCCCTCAATTAGGGAGGCAACACTGTCACATAAAAATCCGAACTCTACCTCCAGACACAAAACTTGACAGACTATCTTGCATTTCAGTTTGCCAATTAAATTTTATCAGTTATTTAATGGTCTAGCGAGTCTGAGCTTCTCCACATGAAACCATCAAGGAAGTAATTTCCTGTCGGATACCAATATTCCAAGGCCAGTGGTTAACTGGACACATGATAAGAATCCCATGTACGTTCCACTGGAACCTCAGAGAAGGAAATGGGTTGGAGTGGTACCGGAGCATTATCTGAACTGGTTCAGGAGCCAGGGTGATCCTGGTCTCCCCAGAGATCAATCAGGGTAGTTAGTAGCTTACCTTACAGTAAACGTGTTCCAGGATTTGAATTATTGCAATCAGGAAACATCGGCCCCAAAAGGCTGTTGTCAGAGTTTGCAGTATTTCAGGAGTATTTGCAGTATTTCAGTGTCCCTTTGCCCCCCTTTCCGACTGCCCGCGGGCATAAAGGAGGCAGGATTCAAACAAGAGATAGCAGAGAATGTGCAAGTGCTACTGGTCTGGCTGAGTCTCCATCCTGCCCTGGGGCCCAGAGCAGAGGGCGTGACGACCTTTACCAAGGGCATCAATGGGCTTCTTGGAGCCCTGGCTTCATCTGAACCCACAGGAGGTGAGAGGACACCAGGAGGTGCCACTGCCTGGCGCCCTCCCCCCGGGTGACGTGGCAGTGACTCGATCACATACCAAAGGTCCAGCCCCCTCCTTCAACCACAGCTCCACGGCCACCAGCTCTCCCTCTTCCTCCCTCTCTCCCTCACAGCACAACTTCTGCACTGCCCCATCCTGCGTCTCTTCAGAAGTGGGGCCACCTTCCATGATCGAAAGCCCTGGGGCGGTTTACCATGTCTTGTCCATTTCCCCTCATCCTGTCTGTCTCCACCGGTGTTAACAGCACCTTCAATCACCTCATCTGTTTCTACTGGGACCTGGACTGAAACTGTTACGCTCTTCAAATAAAAGGCTTACTACTAATATCACATGACAATAATTAACCTCATCTATACTGCTGGCAACAGGGCATATCACATCATTCGAATCCTCTCCCATCCGTGTATGCCGGGAGCATTAACCAGGAAACTAGTGGGAAGGCAGACAGACGGCTGCTCCGAGTTCTGATGACCAGAGATGCTGACAACCAGCAGAAACCACTTCCCCTGGGCAAGATGCCTTGGGACTGGCCTCTCACACACTCGTCAACACAAGCCCCCGTTCCAGACCAGCGACCTGCGTGTTCAGGGGCCTTTTCCGAGGACACCACTGCCCTCAGGCTGTAGGAGGGAACCCCAAGCTTGGCTTCAGGAATATTTGATCACAGAGCTTCCAGCACTGATTTTGAAAAGTCACATCCACTCTGGAGACTGACTTTATACTGACAAATAACAGCTTTGAAATAATAACCTCATCTGCTCCAGCAGGCAAGTGAAAGGCTCTCGGCCTGTTTAGGTTCCAAGTGAGTGGAAGGGGTAAGCCAGGGAGACCCCAGCCCAGCACCTCCTCAGACATGGGGGGATTTTTTCCCTTTTCCTTTTCAGGGACAGAGCAGGCCTGGGAGGTGGTGGGGAAGGGAGAGCCGCAGACGAACCAGGCCTCAGCTCTGGGACGTCCTTCCACCTTTCCTCCAGCTGAGCAGCCTGGGGGCAAGCTGTCTGCCAAGCTTCCCCGTGTAAACACTCAGGCACCAGCTGGGGTTTGGAATCCGCTGAGTCTCTGCCAGCTGGCAACCTGGAGATGGGCTGGATTAAAGGAATGCATAATGAGTGAGGGGGGGGGGTGGGAGGCAGGGGCTGTATTTACCCAGAGGGGGTCTGTAGGGGTCACCAAGGCTCTGACTAAAGGCGGCTCTGGAAGGGGAAAAATCCGAAGGGAAGAGGAAAGGGGTTGCATAGTGCCCAAGTGTCCTGCCGCGCCCCACCCAATGGCCCAGGGCTGTTATGCTCATTTATTTTTTCCCTTTCACAAACTGGCTTCTTTGTCCCCATCTCGGTCCCCCCCTACCCCTTCCACATCTCCTGTGCAAGTTACATGCGGCCCTTTGAAAGTTCTGCAGCTGGCTGCTCCAGAAGGCTCAGCAGGACCAGCCAGCACGACACTCAATCCTCTGTGATCCCGATTTGGGAACGTTAACACGGAAACCCAAGCCACGTGCTGACAAGCAGGCCCTGGGCCACGCTGGGCCCCAGCCTCCAATACGGAGACTTCAGGCTCCCCCAGGTAAAGCCCAGAAGGCAAGGATTCAGAGGAGATGGACCACTGGGTGGGATCACAAGACCCTCACGTCCTTCCGCTGCCTGGCAGAGGGTGCGGGGGACAAGAAGGGGGACAAGTCCAAAGTCCTGGGGGGCACTGGGGGACACACCTGACAGGAAGCCGCCTGCAGCCCTCCTGTGTGCGCACAGGCTCAGCCGTATCTGATCCTTTGCGAACCCACAGACTGTAGCCCGCCAGGCTCCTCTGGCCATGGGATTCTCCAGGCAATACTGGAGTAGGTTGCAGTGCCCTCCTCCAGGGGATCTTCCCGACCCAGGGAAGCAGCCCTCCGTGAAGCACCTATAAATATCTAACCCTGGCGTGATATTTATCACTAAGCGAAGAGGCAGGCAGCCCAGCAGAACACAAGGAAAACAGCACCCAGAGGACACAGCTGACTGTTCTTAGAAGCTCAGCCGCAAAGCGGCTGTGGAGCCTCAGGCTACAAGCCACCACCCACAAGGCCTGGGGAGTCACCTCTTCCAAAGGGTTTTTCCCTGCAGTCCCTTTGCTCCCTTGGATTCCTCCGCACACAGATGCTTCCAGGACAGAGACTCACTCCCAGGTTCAGAGTTCAAAGCTCGGCCCTTGTTGGTCCTTTAGAAATCCTGCCCCAGTGGCTGCCTCGAAGCCAGTGACATTCCAACTTTTCCTACTCAGATCTTTCTCCTGGGGGACATTCCTGCATCTTTACCTAAACAGCATGCCACTGACCCCATTCGGCATGCCAAAACTCACACTATGCATCTTTATTTCAAAAGCTGGTACCCAAGAGACATGCCCATATCTGCCCATGTCCCAGGCTGCAGTCAAGGACTCCCACTGGCCCTCACAGTCACCTGTTGGCTTTATTATGTAATTAAATCCACTATATCCGCTCACACCCTCATCTCTCACCAGCCTACAGAAGAGAGTTCTAACTGGAGTCTCTGCCTCAGGACTGCCTGCCTTCCTCTTCTCTGGCCATCCTAGCTAGAACAGCCACATTCTTCCAAGCTCCCACTGCTTATAGGAAAACGTCTAACTCTTCCATCTGACATTCCTGAACCTCCTTCCCTCTCCGCCCTTGATTACCACAACTTCCCAAACTCAGTACAATAGCCCTGGATACCCTAAAGAATATTCTAGAATATCACTGCATGAAATACTCTCCAAGGGCAACAAATATGTTTGGGGTGCAGGTATACGAGATTCATTATGCTCCATTAAAGGCTCTGATAAGTCCTGCAGCAAGGAAACTTGTTTAGCCTATCATTTCCCCAGCCTACTCACCCTAGAAACTTCTGCCGCATTTCATCTATTAACGGCTCCCTTCAGTTCTCTGCACGACTTCTCTTGCCTGGAAGATCAGCCCTCCTTTCTCCTTCCATTTGTGTCTCTGCCTCGATTTCCCAGCTCTGGCCACCCCTTCCCCAGACTCCCACTCCTGACATGTGTGCCCACACTGCTTCCTTGCCTCACCCCGAAGCCCATGCTGCCTACGGGCCTTCCTGAGATGCAGGGGAGCATGGCAGTGAAGAGCCTGGATTCTGAACTCAGAAAGATGGTGTTAAATGCCAGCCCTGCCTTCAGCAGCTCTGATGGAGCTGCTTAGAGTGCTCTGCGTATGGAGAGACAACAGGACGTACTGAAGAGAGCTGCTGACAGGGTCAGCGCAGTCGGAAGGGCCGATCCAGCACAAGGCTGGGCACATCACACACTCAGTAAGTCATCAGCAGCCATTTCACTTCCAAGTTGTTACCGCTGCTTTGCCATTTACCATTTTCTGTGTATCTTTTCGATAGGAAACCACAGAAAGCCCCAAGGCTGTCCCTTCTCCCACTCTTCCTCTACATAATCAGGTTTAACAAATAATGTGTTGAGGCGGTGGCTCAGTGGTGAAGAATCCACCTGCCAATGCAGGAGACACAAGAGACTCAGGTTCGAGCCCTGGGTTGGGAAAATCCCCCGGAGGAGTAAAGGGCCACAGTATTTTTGCCTGGAGATCCCATGGAGCTTGGTGGGCTACAGTCCACGGGGTCACAAAGAGTCAGACACGATTAAGTGATGGAGCATGTACAAAAGCAGGTGGGTACACACCTGGGCAGGGAAGCGGAGCAGCCCCAGGCTCTTAGCAGTGAGCAAGACGCTGTGGGTCCAGATTCTTCAAGCAGTCAAGACCCATACCTTCACTGAGCCCCTCCCCCAGGGAGTACCATCCAGCCCTGCCCCCACCACCTGTTCACCCGCTACAGCCCTGGAAGGGTAAGGAAGTGCTCGGGAAACCAAGGGGGGTGGGTCTCACCCCAAAATGGACAGGGTGGCCTGTTTCCACAGCCCCACACTGGGCCACGATGACCTGCTGTGTTAGGATCTAACTTGAAATTTTCAATTGCTGTTTCTAAAAGCTTAAATTTTCACCACAGGCCCTTTCATTCATGTTCATGTGACTTGCTCGGTTAATAACTGAAACTGAGAAGTTTCATTTCCACTTCTGGTCCACCCTGACTTGCGTTTTTCCTGATGTGTCTGTAGTCGCTTCTCTGAATGGCTTGAAACACCCCCGTTTCACCCTCTGAACCTCTCTTCAAAAGGCTTCAGAAAGATTTCCCTGGCGATCCAGTGGCTAAGACTCCATGCTCCCAGTGCTGGGGACTCAGCTTCAGTCCCTGATAGGGGAACTAGATCCCACACGCTACAACTAAAGATCTGGAGTAGCCAAATAAATACTTTCTTTAAAAAAAAATAGGCTTCAGAAAAGCAAACTCTTATTTACATCAGGTGGGAATGGCGTCTCGAAGATCCAGGGCGTGAGCTTATATCTACAGCATCTGGAGCTCCCTCTCCAGCTCCCCACCCCAACACACCCAAATTCCCACTTCACCTCCAGCTGCTTTCCCCATTCTCCTCTCTCCATTCATCTTTCCTGTTCCCCAAGCAACAGGCTCTGCACCAATCCAAACTTTCAATCTTTCCATCTCCAAAATGGTAACAGCCTTAATGTGCCTTTTCTGCTTAGCAAAACTATATTTCGTTGAAAAAAATATATGTATGACATATAGAAGCATGGAAAAAATTAAATTACAGCTGTGCCACACATAGAAAACAAAACCATCGACTATATCTTGATAATTATCCTTACCTCTGTCTTTTTAATAAAAATAACACAAATCCAAGTTTTTGAGAGGACCACACTGACATTACATTCTATAACCTGATTTAAAAAGACACACCCACCCATAGGCTATGGACAGCCTTCTGTGACATTGCATATAGACTTATGCACCATTTTCAACTGATCTAACCAATCCCTTACTGGCAGGCATTCAGAAACAACATCAACTTTTAAAAATGCTAACATCTCAAAAATTTGTATATAACATTGCCTGGGGGGAAAGGTCAGAATTTGGTCTGTGCATTTCTATTACAATCATGAAAAACCACAGTACCCAGGTGTCTCACTGGTAAAGAATCTGCCTGCCAATGCAGGAGACACAGGAGACGCAAGTTCGATTCTTGGGTCAGGAAGATCCCCTGGCGTAAAAATGGCAACCCACTCTGGTATTCATGGACAGGGGAGCCTGGCAGGTTACAGCCCATGGGGTCACAAAGAGTCGGACATGACTAAGCTCGCACGTACACTGGGCAAACAGAGTAAAACTTAAATCAACTGTGCTAAGTGGGAGGGCTCGAAGAAATCTGTTTATAAGAGTGGCACTCAACCAGCAAAGAAAGTCATTCAATAAAAGCAACTGGCAAAATGCAAATACCAATTATCTTTAAAAACGCTATGATGAGCTGTGCACGGGTGCTCAACCGCTAAGCTGTGTCTGACTCAACCGCTAAGCTGTGACTTTGGGACCCTACGGACAGCTGTCAAGGGGGTTCTCTAGGCAACAATACTGGAGTGGGTTGCTATGTCCTCCTCCAGGGCATCTTCCCGACCCAGGGATGAAACTCAGGTCTCCCACACTGGCAGGCAGATTACCACCTGAGCATCTCCTGACAGGCCACACCATAGTATAACATAGTTCAAGCAGCAGATCTCCAATTCATTAGACCACAGAGTTTTCTTCCCAGGGGGAGGAGACAGTGGTCTGAAGTCATAGGATCTTTGAGAAGGGGAAGAGGTGAGAGCTAATTCTGAGGCTTGATCACTTGAGGGAGCCCAGTGAACCATGGGCTGGGGGCTCAGAGCCCACCATGGAGAAAACCTCAGCAAACGTACCCCACTTCCACATTTCTTAGCAGTCTTGGTGGCCCAGGCAGCAAATGGTGTGTCTGGTGTGGCGTGGAGACATCAGGCCGATATATAAATATATATGAAAATGAGAGACAACAGAAAAGCAGCTGTCTAATGATGGCTTGTGGTGGTCACAGAATTAATTAGTATTCACGAATAACGAACATTGATGGAGTCCTTGATATCAAGCTCTGCGAAAATACTGTATGTATATGCACTATTAGCTCACAAAAAACTCAATGAGATAAGCACAATTATTTTCATTCCCATTTTACTGAGCTTATGTGGGGCACCGTTGAGGATCTTAAATTAGTGGAGGAGCCAGTAAAGAACTAGGCAGCGTGAAAGCAACGCCTGCCCTCCCAAGCTGTACATGCTCTGGGGTATGTACAAGCCCGGCACGACCTGGCAACATGATGCTGGGAAACGGGGTGCCCACCCGGATGGCAAGGGCAGCCAAGCCTCACACCAGCAGTCTGTTTTCCAGGAGAAGGAGCGCCTGGGAGTGAACCATCCTAATAAACCCGCACAAGAACACCACAACTGCCTTCCACTTCCCGGAGGTCTCCATGGAAATGCACAGAACCAATTGCGCCCTGGAGCCAGGCCTCTCCGATCTGTTTGGTTTTACACATGCCCCTCGTCTGGGACTTTGGCCACGTCACCATGGTCTTTTTTTTTTCCTAGCAGTAAAGTGGAGTGAAGGCACTGGGGACTAATCACAGCTGAAAGACCGTCTATTTAGCTTCAGCGTGCTGGGTGGAAGGACAAGGAGATTATATTTGGGCAAACCGTTGATAGGGGCTTCGGTGAAGCGCTGGCTTGGGTGGCATCTAAGCTGTGACTTTGGGACCCTACGGACAGCTGTCAAGGGGGTTCTCTAGGCAACAATACTGGAGTGGGTTGCTATGTCCTCCTCCAGGGCATCTTCCCGACCCAGGGATGAAACTCAGGTCTCCCACACTGGCAGGCAGATTACCACCTGAGCATCTCCTGACAGGCCACACCATAGTATAACATAGTTCAAGCAGCAGATCTCCAATTCATTAGACCACAGAGTTTTCTTCCCAGGGGGAGGAGACAGTGGTCTGAAGTCATAGGATCTTTGAGAAGGGGAAGAGGTGAGAGCTAATTCTGAGGCTTGATCACTTGAGGGAGCCCAGTGAACCATGGGCTGGGGGCTCAGAGCCCACCATGGAGAAAACCTCAGCAAACGTACCCCACTTCCACATTTCTTAGCAGTCTTGGTGGCCCAGGCAGCAAATGGTGTGTCTGGTGTGGCGTGGAGACATCAGGCCGATATATAAATATATATGAAAATGAGAGACAACAGAAAAGCAGCTGTCTAATGATGGCTTGTGGTGGTCACAGAATTAATTAGTATTCACGAATAACGAACATTGATGGAGTCCTTGATATCAAGCTCTGCGAAAATACTGTATGTATATGCACTATTAGCTCACAAAAAACTCAATGAGATAAGCACAATTATTTTCATTCCCATTTTACTGAGCTTATGTGGGGCACCGTTGAGGATCTTAAATTAGTGGAGGAGCCAGTAAAGAACTAGGCAGCGTGAAAGCAACGCCTGCCCTCCCAAGCTGTACATGCTCTGGGGTATGTACAAGCCCGGCACGACCTGGCAACATGATGCTGGGAAACGGGGTGCCCACCCGGATGGCAAGGGCAGCCAAGCCTCACACCAGCAGTCTGTTTTCCAGGAGAAGGAGCGCCTGGGAGTGAACCATCCTAATAACCCCGCACAAGAACACCACAACTGCCTTCCACTTCCCGGAGGTCTCCATGGAAATGCACAGAACCAATTGCGCCCTGGAGCCAGGCCTCTCCGATCTGTTTGGTTTTACACATGCCCCTCGTCTGGGACTTTGGCCACGTCACCATGGTCTTTTTTTTTTCCTAGCAGTAAAGTGGAGTGAAGGCACTGGGGACTAATCACAGCGAAAGACCGTCTATTTAGCTTCAGCGTGCTGGGTGGAAGGACAAGGAGATTATATTTGGGCAAACCGTTGATAGGGGCTTCGGTGAAGCGCTGGCTTGGGTGGCAGCGCCCTTCTCCCACCCGCGCCTGCCCCCACCCAAGCCGCGTGGCTCGAGCACTTGGCTCTGACACAGGCACATCCTTGAATCCTCCCTGGGGCTCCCAGGAGGAGCAGAGGCGGCACCACCACTCCAGGAAGTGATGTGGTGAGAAAACCAGCACGGAGCCAACAGGAAGCCGGGAGGGAGCCCTGCAGCAGGAGGTGGTAATGTGCCCCCTGCCCCAAGGTGCAGAAGCCCCCCAGAGATCGAGCTCAGACAGAGCCCCTCACAACTCTGGCCACAATGAACTGTAACCATTGGTTTTCCTATCCGTCCTCCACATGAGTCTCAAGCATCTCCAGGTCCCAGGCACCTTCAGTCAGCAGGGGCTCAATAAATATTTGAGCTTCCCTGGTGACTCAACAGTAAAGAATCTCTCTGCCAACGCAAGAGACCTGGGTTTGACCCAGGTCAAGGAGATCCCAGATTGGGAAGATCCCCTGGAGGAGAAAATGGCAATCTACTCCAGTATTCTTGCCTGGGAGATCCTATGGACAGAGGAGCCTGGCAGGCTACAGTCCATGGGGTCTCAAGAGTCGGACACATCTTAGCAACTAAACAACAGTGACAAATTTAAAAGAGTTCTGGTGATGGTTGTACAACAATGGGAATGTCCTTAATGCTACGGAACTGTACACTTAAATGGTAACATCAGGGTAGGGGGCTAAAAGGGCCATGGGATTTTATGAAGTCATGTGTGTGAAACTTCTGAAAACTGTGAAGGACTATGGAATTTGAAGAACCTGCCTTTCAATTTAAAAAATTAAAAGTTGTAAATGGTAAGATACTAACTAGTATGTTATGTATAGTGAAAGTGAAGTTGCTCAGTCATGTCCGACTCTTTTCGACCCCGTGGACTGTAGCCCACCAGGCTCCTCCATCCACGGGATTCTCCAGGCAAGAGTACTGGAGTGGGTTGCCATTTCCTTCTCCAGGGGATCTTCCCGACCCAGGGATCGAACCCAGGTCTCCTGCATTGCAGGCAGATGCTTTAACCTCTGAGCCACCAGGGAAGCCCATATTATGTATATTTTACCACAATTAAAAAAAAAAAAACACGTATCACAGAAAAATAACAGGTGGTGACACTCATACTTTTAATACCTATTGCATGAAATGTGGCATTGTGTGCATTGAATAATTTGAGTTTAACAAGTATGGGGTGGGTTTAATAAGGTAATAATTAACAGTGAACCACGATTTACTGAAACAAAATGTCACAGAGGTGGCAAACAGGACACTCAGTAGGTCCTTCCAGGTATCCTAAAACAGGAAGAGTCAATAAATGTGTAAGGGGTCAGAGACAAAGCCCCACATCCATCCAAGAAACCAGACTCTTCCCCACACACTTTCAACCCGAGACCTGAGAGCTGGCACTCCACGGGTCACAGGAGCGAGAGCTGTCCACAAAACCTGCTTCACTCCCAGCTCCTTGTAACAGGATGGGAGGGCGGCAGTCTACAGAGCAGATTTGTGTGCCTGTGCTCAGGGGCTCTGCTGGGTCCAACTACGTGAGCCCACGGACTGCAGCCTGCCAGACTCCCTCTGTCCATGGGATTTCCCAGGCAAGAACACCGGAGTGGGTTGCCACTTCCTCCTCCAAGAGATCTTCCCCGACTCAGGGATCGAACCCTTATCTCCTGTGTCTCGGTAGACAGATTCTTGACCACTGAGCCACCAAGTAAACCCAAGCAAACCTGTGGATGTTACTAAATCCTACTGGAAAGGGAGGGCCAGTAGACCTGAGATGTTCCTCTACTCTGATAAGTTTATGTGCTGCATGAATCTCCAAGGAAGGGGGCCTGGTAGGAAGAGTTTCATGTACCCCTCTGACCCAGAAACTTCCAGCCTCCCGTCACCATGCCAGGGATTCCAACAGCCTGGAACTCGAATCAGGAAATATCAGTGTGAGTAGATGGATTATTTAGAATATCCTGAGTGCATACTTGGCTCCCCAATTTACTAGCTGTGTGACCTCAGGCAAGTTATGTGAATTCTCTCGGCCTCAGTTTTCTTCTCTTTAAAATGGAGTCAGGACTCAGGGTCTGAAGTCAGATAGGGGGGCTTCGATCCTGGCTCTGGCCTCTTGACCAACGGAAGCCTGGTTAGGCTCCCTGGTCTTTGCAGACCTCAGTTCCCTCATCTGTATTATGGGAGCAACCACGGTACCCACCCTAAGGGTGGCTGGGAGGGCGGGATAATGGGACCCAAGGAAGGTGCTCACAGCAGTGCTTGGAACAAGGTCAGCGCTCAGCACTCTTTGTCCTTTGACCCCACAAGCTGTAAAGTGCTACATGAATGTCAGCATCCTCTGAGGCTCCAGCCAAGTCCCACTCTTCTCTGACGAAGCTTCTCTTGCCGGAATCTAAAAGCTTTCTCAACTCCAGGCTTACACAGTGGGTAAAACCACTGTATTCACAAGTGTATTCAGCATTTAGTTATAAGCTAATATCTAGCACTATTTCCTACACTGATATCTAGAGATTCAGACTGAATTCTTATCTCAAGTTTCTTTTTTTCCAAAACAGAACTGGGAGGAGATAGATGAATTTAAAAGCTACATACATCTACTGTTAGGGGAAAAAAAAAATTAAGGGAAAGATATAACACTGAAAACTAAAGTCTTTCATGAGCTACCTGGGAGAGACATAATCAATGTTGACAGTCTGCTATGATTTTTCCAGATTTTGTCTTTGCATATACAAATGTTTTTTAGTATTATTAAAATGGACTCAAGCAATGGCTCCCTGTTCCCTAAGCTGAGGAGCAAATCCAAACGCTGAGCGTCCACAGCCCTGAGACCGGTACAGACTCATCTTCCATAACTTCCTTCCTGAGCCACCTCCCCGACTTTGGCAACACAGAGCCACTTCCCACTCCCTAACCTCTCTGTCTCTTCCATACATCCTCTCTCTGCCTGGAACACCTTCTCCCAGGCCCATCTGCCTGGCCAGCACCCCTTGGGCCTTGAGGCCCAGCACACACATCTCCTGTTTACAGTGACTCACTCTGTACCTTTGCACACAAGAGCACCAAGGATACTGCCCCCTCCCAGAGGACTCCGGGCCCTTGTGACAGCAGGACCTTCCCTTTCCACTGTGACCCACTTGGCAGAGAGCACACGCCCGGTCTGAGTCGGGCTGAATGAACAGATGAGAAAGGCCGAGGCTGGCAGCGAGGAGGCGTGAACCGTTAGAGGCTGGGAGAGTGTTCAGAGCAGGTGGTGCCAGTGCAACATGGGAGGTGACGTCCAGGGAGAAGCTAGAGTCAGTCAACAAAACGGGAGAGAGGGGATGGGGGAGGGGTGCACACACAAAGCAGGAGGCAGGAAAGAGGAATGTTCAGGAAGCACTAGGGTGGGTCAGGGCAGGAGCAGGCTGAGCTTGGAGGACAGGCAGGTCAGACTCCAGGTGGCCTGGAACGCCACGCTGGGCTCCCCAGACTCCAGGTTGGCATCACTGGGGGCCTGCAAGGGAGGGAGACCCAGACCAAGCTCTGAGCCAGAGGACATCTGTGGATAAGGGACCACAGAGGAGGCCAGACAGGAGGCTGAGGACCAAGCTGGGACTCACTGTCGCCATTCAGGTGGGAGACGCCCAGGCTGTGAGCAGTAAGGAGTGAGAAGGGATGAGGGGCAGCTCAGAAGGTCAAGTGTTGGGACTTAGAGACGAGACGTGGGCCAGTGACCACAGGGGCTGCTCCGACAGATGCACTTGCTTTACGTCCCTCTGCTACAGACCACGTAAACTACAGGCACTGGGGGCCAGGGCTGTTTAGTTAAGATGACTAGTGATCACCAATGGGCCTCGGGAAGAAGACTCCAACGGTTCCACCGCGAGACGTCAGACAAGGGGCCAACCCCCTGGTTTTGTCTCCAGGGGCCTGGCACCAGCACAGAGATGGAAGACACATGTCAAAGATGATGACTGACACCCATCAGCACCCACTGCCTGACGGACGGAGCGCAGCAGCTCCTTAGGTACAGTGAGCGAAGCAACTTGGCGAACAAAACAAAGCTGTGCACAGGCCAAGCCTCTCTCCTCCCCTCCCCCATCAACCCCCATCCCCCAACCCCAGGAAACCTCCCCAAAGGGCTCCCTCGCCCTCCGCCTCCTCTGACACTCAAACCCTGCTTCCCTGGGTCAGGCTGCTGTACTTGAACATAAGCCCCTTCATGGCTTATGTAGCGAGAAAAAAAGGGAGGGGGATGAAGATGTTCCATCTGGCTGAGGCCTGACTTCTTAAAAAATCAGAAATCACGTTAGACACAAAACATACTGTCTGAGTAAGTCTGAAGGACACTTCAGTGATAAGGTCACACAAAGGCAGCGCCGACAGTGGCTCAGAGCAACACTCGTGTTCAAGGGCAACTCTGCACCGGGGCAGCCAGGTCACAGCGGGTCCCACACAACTGCCGGTCACAGGGAGTGTCTGCCACACCGGGTGGACAGAGAGAGTCTCTGAGTGACACCAGAAAGTCCAGATGTGGGGGTCCCAGGGAGAGTGGGGGCCCAGGGTGTACTTCCCGGTTGGGGTGGGGACTGAAATTGTTTAGGAGGCAGGGGGAGTTCTCCTGGGGAGTCCCCGCCACAGCCTTCTGATCAGACTCCTCGCCTCCAACCCCACCCCCCAGGGATCAGCAGAGCAGAGGACAGAGTCTCAGGTCACTGCCCTCCCAAAGCTCTTCAAAAGCCCCCATTACCTCCAGGAGAAAGTCTCAGGCTGGCGGCCACCACCTACCTGCCCACGGTTGTCTATCTGCCTGGCCACTGCACTATCTGAACTTGTTCTTTCTTCTGTAACCTTGGATCACATACCCATGCTTCCTATAACTGTACGTGACGTGAGTGCAGGCGGCTGGGCAAGGACCTGAGTGACTACTTGGTGTGGAGGTCACAGGACAGGGCACAGGACTGACCTCCCTGCACACCCTGTTCCCAGCTGCATTCCAAATGCCGAGGGAGCCGCAAAGGGGAGCCCCACGGGCCAAGACATCTCTCCAACACCTCCCGAGAGCAACATGAAGAACAGGGCACATCCCCTCAGCTAATGCCCTGCACCAAGCCATCTTCTAAGCACTGTGGCTAGATCAACATTTCACCTTTTTTGTTGATGTTTCTAATCCTCCCAACGACTATCAGACATAGTGTTACCCCCATTTTCCAGATGAGGAAACTGAGGCATGGAGTGATGAAATAATCTACAGAGATGACACTGCTAGGACACGGAAAACCAGAATTCAGAGTCAGGCCATGTGGCTCCAGGCCCATGACCTCAGCCCCATAATTCATGCCTCTGACAGTCCTTAACAGAACCACACCTTAAAGACCCCCCATTTCACATTACTACACAAACAAAAACCACAAAAACAAATTCTCAGAAAGCTACACGGAGACCAGCATGTCCAATAGAACTTTCTCGAAATGTGGCGAGTGTGGCTGAGCAACTGAACCTTTTGTATCATCTTGATGAGTTTACACTGAAACAGCCGGGTGTGGCGTGTGGCTGCCTACTGGACGGCACATGTGAGGCCTGTGTTGGCTGAGTCCACAACTGTGGCAGCTCAGATGCTAACCTAATGGATAATCCCTCCTCGAAACTAGGCTTCAGAAGGATGTCACCAAGTGCTGAGGCCTCTCTTTTACAACATCTCTCTACCCTACGTGGGCCAGTGACCACAGGGGCTGCTCCGACAGATGCACTTGCTTTACGTCCCTCTGCTACAGACCACGTAAACTACAGGCACTGGGGGCCAGGGCTGTTTAGTTAAGATGACTAGTGATCACCAATGGGCCTCGGGAAGAAGACTCCAACGGTTCCACCGCGAGACGTCAGACAAGGGGCCAACCCCCTGGTTTTGTCTCCAGGGGCCTGGCACCAGCACAGAGATGGAAGACACATGTCAAAGATGATGACTGACACCCATCAGCACCCACTGCCTGACGGACGGAGCGCAGCAGCTCCTTAGGTACAGTGAGCGAAGCAACTTGGCGAACAAAACAAAGCTGTGCACAGGCCAAGCCTCTCTCCTCCCCTCCCCCATCAACCCCCATCCCCCAACCCCAGGAAACCTCCCCAAAGGGCTCCCTCGCCCTCCGCCTCCTCTGACACTCAAACCCTGCTTCCCTGGGTCAGGCTGCTGTACTTGAACATAAGCCCCTTCATGGCTTATGTAGCGAGAAAAAAAGGGAGGGGGATGAAGATGTTCCATCTGGCTGAGGCCTGACTTCTTAAAAAATCAGAAATCACGTTAGACACAAAACATACTGTCTGAGTAAGTCTGAAGGACACTTCAGTGATAAGGTCACACAAAGGCAGCGCCAGACAGTGGCTCAGAGCAACACTCGTGTTCAAGGGCAACTCTGCACCGGGGCAGCCAGGTCACAGCGGGTCCCACACAACTGCCGGTCACAGGGAGTGTCTGCCACACCGGGTGGACAGAGAGAGTCTCTGAGTGACACCAGAAAGTCCAGATGTGGGGGTCCCAGGGAGAGTGGGGGCCCAGGGTGTACTTCCCGGTTGGGGTGGGGACTGAAATTGTTTAGGAGGCAGGGGGAGTTCTCCTGGGGAGTCCCCGCCACAGCCTTCTGATCAGACTCCTCGCCTCCAACCCCACCCCCCAGGGATCAGCAGAGCAGAGGACAGAGTCTCAGGTCACTGCCCTCCCAAAGCTCTTCAAAAGCCCCCATTACCTCCAGGAGAAAGTCTCAGGCTGGCGGCCACCACCTACCTGCCCACGGTTGTCTATCTGCCTGGCCACTGCACTATCTGAACTTGTTCTTTCTTCTGTAACCTTGGATCACATACCCATGCTTCCTATAACTGTACGTGACGTGAGTGCAGGCGGCTGGGCAAGGACCTGAGTGACTACTTGGTGTGGAGGTCACAGGACAGGGCACAGGACTGACCTCCCTGCACACCCTGTTCCCAGCTGCATTCCAAATGCCGAGGGAGCCGCAAAGGGGAGCCCCACGGGCCAAGACATCTCTCCAACACCTCCCGAGAGCAACATGAAGAACAGGGCACATCCCCTCAGCTAATGCCCTGCACCAAGCCATCTTCTAAGCACTGTGGCTAGATCAACATTTCACCTTTTTTGTTGATGTTTCTAATCCTCCCAACGACTATCAGACATAGTGTTACCCCCATTTTCCAGATGAGGAAACTGAGGCATGGAGTGATGAAATAATCTACAGAGATGACACTGCTAGGACACGGAAAACCAGAATTCAGAGTCAGGCCATGTGGCTCCAGGCCCATGACCTCAGCCCCATAATTCATGCCTCTGACAGTCCTTAACAGAACCACACCTTAAAGACCCCCCATTTCACATTACTACACAAACAAAAACCACAAAAACAAATTCTCAGAAAGCTACACGGAGACCAGCATGTCCAATAGAACTTTCTCGAAATGTGGCGAGTGTGGCTGAGCAACTGAACCTTTTGTATCATCTTGATGAGTTTACACTGAAACAGCCGGGTGTGGCGTGTGGCTGCCTACTGGACGGCACATGTGAGGCCTGTGTTGGCTGAGTCCACAACTGTGGCAGCTCAGATGCTAACCTAATGGATAATCCCTCCTCGAAACTAGGCTTCAGAAGGATGTCACCAAGTGCTGAGGCCTCTCTTTTACAACATCTCTCTACCCCTTTAATTAACTTGCTCTTATAATCTCAATGCAGAAAGCATGCCCGCGGTCAGAGGAGCTGATGAGGCCTTGCAAATGGAGTGGGACCCTACCAGCTGGCAGGCAACACCTTAAGAGCACTGCTGTGGGTGTGGGGTTAGGGTGGCTTCAGACTCTAGGTTCACCCCACTGATCTGAAATAGAGAGGCCACAGATGTGTGTGTGTGTGGCATATCACTGAATATGCACACACACTCCAGCCCAGGGCCCGGGACCACCCTGAGCACCCGTGTGAGGAACGCTGGGCAGGCAGGGCAGACGCTGGCCATTATGCCCAGGACAGTGGCCTCTTCTTGCTCTTCCCAGGTCCCCCGTCAGCGTCTTTCAAACAGCAGTCACAAAATCCATATCAACAGTTACTCCTTGCCCATCAAGCACCAGTTACTGAAGCCAGGCCCTAGAACCCAAGCGTCACAACTACTAAAGCTCCGCTCACTCTAGAGCCCGTGCTCTGCAATGAGAACCCACCGCAAGGAGAAGCCTGCGCATCGCCACTAGAGAGCAGCCCCCGCTCGCTGCAAGACCAAGCCTGAGGTCAGTGACAATAGCCCAGCGCAGCCAAAAAAGGAAAAGAAACCTTCTTCAGAGGCAGGACAACTGAGGCTCTGGGGATGATGTCCTTCCCATCCCTACCAACTCAAAGCATGTTGGGGTTTGATGTTGAAAATCTTAAGAAACCATATGGAGGAGTTCTTCAAACCTCAACCAAAGCTCCAACCAATGAAGGCCTCCGCGTACCAGAAATCACACCTGTATGCATGCGCACACACACACACCCCCCACCTTCGGTCAGTTCATTCATCCACGAAGCTGTGTCACACACAATGCCTAGGAGTCACCGCCATACTTGTCCTCTGCTCAGGGTTCTATTCAATAACTCCCCTCTTCTGCCAATGGCAATGGCTTGAAGGTGAGCCCCAACCATCTACAACTCTGTAAGTTGCACCTGCTGCTTTCATCAAATTCAAGACCTTACTTCTATCTGCAAAACAGACTATCAGCTTCAAGCTGCCACATCATAACCTCCTTGGAGAGGAGGTCACCGTGTTCACATTTGTCCCTAGAACTCCACACAGGCATACAGCAGGCACTCAGTCAGCAAAGAGCTGCCAAATAAATGCATGCAGTGCACTGAAGAAAGATCTCTCGGTCTCAAGGCTTCTGCACACACAGTTGCATTCAAATGTAGCGTCTGGAAAGCCAGTGAGCAGATGTGTAAAAACACACTGGACCTGAGTCAGATGACGTGGGTTCAAGCCTCAAGTTTGCCAGAAATTCACTTGATTGTCCTGGGCGAATCACTCAACCTCTGGGGTCTTTTTTCCTCTTTTATGAATGTAGTAGATGACGTTTAGGTTTACCTTTAGCTCTTGGGCTTGTAAAACACGAAGAAAAGCTGTGCCCTTAAGCAGTGACCACGATATTAACTTGATGAAAAGGTCAATGAAGATGTCACAGCCAGAAGCAACGATTCTCACGCAGATGTGGGCCAAGAGCAGGCAGTGACTTTAACAGGACGTAAAGCTTCTGCCCACTCCCCCTTGGTCACATATGACACACACATTCGGGTTACTCTCTGGAGTCTCTATCAGGGATATGCAAATTGCAATGACTGTTCCAGGAAGAAAAGTCTCCACGTGGAACAATGACCCCCAGACATTACTTCCAGGTAATAAAGGGATTCCACTCAGACAAAGAAAAATAAAGCAGCCCTTGGCTACATTCCGTAGACGCCCCATGCGAGGAAGCATCAGGGCTGAGCTCTAAGTGTGAGCCAGACGGGGCTGACTTCTTGTCTTGGCTCCGACTAGGAGAGGATGGTCCTTGGCCAAGTCTCTGCTCTAGAAGCCAGGCTCTGGATGGGTATGACAACCCCCATAAACCATCCAGATTACAGGGTGAGGCCAGTAAAGCATTTCACAGATTGAGATGGCTGCCAACCCCTCGAGACAGATGAGGGAAGCCGTCGAGAGGCAACGTGGCTCGGGTGGAGAGCCACAGGGCAGCGCCTCACCTAACTCTGCAATCCCCAAATTCCCTCCAGGGGCCTCCCAGGGCCCCACTCATGATGACCAGACTCCATTCCTTCTTGCAGGAAAGCTATGCGAACCTGCACGGTCCGGGAGGCCCACTCGCAAAGTTCTTTAAACCTCACAGTCAACCCCCAACGTTAACCAGCTGTGAGTAAGCTAGGCTGGGTTTCTTTCCACCCGGGACACCTGAGACGAGGGAGCAAGTCAAGGCTGTATACGAGATAAAGGTGTGCTCGTGAAATGAGAAGGGCTGTGTCAGGAGCCATGGTGGCAGCCTTTACTGTTTTCTCTCCCAGGCTTTTTTTTTTTAACTCCCTTTTCTTTAACCATTAGGTACCAATGGACACCAGATACACAGAGCTGGATAAAAAGGTTACGAGATCCTATCAGTGAAGTTTCCCACCACGGCCTGCTAAAAGCACTCTAGTTGATTAGAAAGCACTTCTGTAGTTTGGGAACTCTAATCCCCTCTTATCAACCCTGCAGCTTAGGCATTTATCAGGGTGGGAATGGGGGATACATCTGCCATAGAGTGATTTCTGGGGCCCCTGCCCACGATGAAGCAGATCAAAAAAGGAGCTCATGCCTGCCAGACTGAAGTTTTCTCCATAGCAACACATGGGACTCTGCAAACAGGCAGGACTAAGGCGCTCTGTTATGACTGGGCTGGACAGTGCTCCGGAGAAGCAGCAGCTGAGGGTGAAGACACAGAGCAGGCGAGAGGGAAGTGGCAAGGACGGAGCTGGCAGGGCAGCTGCCAGCCACATATCTGAGACCCTCTAGCACCCCCAGCCCACCTTTCAATAAGACGGCTGGAAGAGGGACAATTGAGGTTCTCCAGGGAAAGAGGCACCTAGGGTACTGTGATTGTCCCCTTCGGGGCAGACAGCTGGCACTGGAGAACTCAGGGGAAAGGTCTCACGGAAAAACAAGTCACATCTAAATGGAAATCGGGGCCAGCGTGATGTCAGAAGGTATGCTCACACGCCCAACTGGGACGCCAGTAAGAGACCACCAGCGTGGTTGCTAAGACCGTCAACCGAGTGCCTGCATGCCAGGCCCAGTGCGAGACATTTACACATTATCCTGTGGTGAGAGTTAAAAACGCACTCACTAACCAACACCTCCTTTCTAGCCAGCACATTTTTGCCAAGGGAATAAGTAGGGATCACTGAAGTACCCTTACATCCCACAGGAGAGGGTTTGACGTTTTAGGCAGACCAGAAGGAACACTAGCTCCAAATCTCTGTTCTGTTGTTCAGATCAGTGAAATGCGGGTAGAAATCCAATCACAGAACAAGGGCACCCCAGAGACAGCCCTCTCGGCTTCCCCTGACTCATTTCTTTAGAACACTACTGATGGGCCATGTCAGAGGCAGGAGAGGAAGATGTTTAAGTCAGGAACTATACAAGCTGGCAGAGGAACGTCTTCAAAAGCACATTAGGAGTTAGTCAAAGAGAGGCGACACATACCCATGGATGAACATCTGTGCCGTATACACAGCTCTTCGTCTTAACAGAAGGGAGGCAGAACCGCCTTAGGGCACTCATGAACGCTAAGGGGCAGGACCGACAGCCTCACTTCGGGTTGCAGTGCCTACGGGGACGCCTGGCAGGATGTGGACTGGTGCCACAGTACCCATGTCCTGCCAGGTTGTAAGACAACCGGCTCCCACTGTATATGCTGCAAACACATCACCCTGACAAGCTGACCGTGGCAACCAGTCAGCAACCAGGAAGAAGGTAGTTCCTGGGGGAAAGGTGGCCCTACTACATCTGTCTCCAAAACAATTTGAAAGCAAAAGCCAGCCACTGCCCTCAAAGTTCTGAGTCCAAAATTCTTAAAGTCATCATGGACCAAAACAGAAACCCAACCTCCAAACGATGGGCCCAGGATTTCAGAACCATTTCCATGCTGCAGACCGCCAGCACTTGCAAATGAGCTTGGGCAACAAACAAAAGTTTCTGTCTCAAAATGACTTTAGGGGTAACATACAAGTGGCCTGTCTCCACGGGATGTCGTGGTCCCCCCACCCCTCCCCGGCGCCTTGTTCTCATTCTCAGATAGCTAATGAGCGCCTTTTCCTCTCTCTTCCCCTGCCTGGTTTGGTCTGAAACGTGGCACCGAAGGAACAGGACACTGGAAAGGGGAGGGAATGTGGCTTTCAAATCGGACACACACCCCACTGGCTGCCCACACCCTGAAGGCCGCTGGGGCTGGACTCCACCTAAGACAGGCCTGAAGGACCCAAAGTGTGGAGTAGAAACCCCCCCTTGCACCACCTCTCCCCAGCAGAGTCAAGAAAGAGAGAGCTGGAAGGGAAGGAGGGGAGAAAATAAAGCCCACATTCCTGACATTTTTTAGCCGAGTGCCGAGACTGCACAGAACAGCTCTATTCCAAACAGCCCGCAGGATGGAAAGAAAACCTGGGCTCAGGGGGGAAGAGCCTGTCCCCCTACCCCAGCCTCAAAAATGGGAGAAGGAATTTCAGAAGGGTTCAAAACTGAGCCAGATGGAGGTGGGAGGGGAACTCTTTCACGTGTGTTCTCAAAGGAAGTGATCCCAAGGGAATGAACTTGGAGTCAGCAACTCCCAGGGGACAGAACTAAGGTCCCGAGGTCCCTGCTGGGCAATGAGAGCCCTTCTGAATGCTGGTGAGCTGACCAGTGAGTTGGGGAAGGGGCGAGGCACAGAAGAGGTGGAGACCAGCTAGGACGCAAGAGCCCGCGGTTGCCAGGGTGGGGGGGAGAGGGCCTCAGCTCATTGGCCGAGGTTGGGCAGGGGACCCCAGAGGAGGGAGTGGCCAGGATACTCGCTCTTTGTGGGAAGAATTATAATTGAGTTTTCCTGACTCAGCTTCTGAATGAAGGCATCCCAGCCCTGCCCCAAGTTAGAAACCCAAAAGCCGGCAGTCCCCTGGCCCTGCCTCCCCCTCCCCTTTCCATCTCCTCCCTCTTCAATGGGGTGGTGTTAAGTGCTGGCCTGCCCCCGCACCCTGACCCACATCCCTACCTACACACACAGGCACAGCACCCCTCCAGGGGAGAGCCCAGATGGCCCCAAGTGACAGCAGTAAGTCCCTGACGGTCTCCCCTGTGAGGGCGCCCACATGTGTTTCTCGGAGGTCCCCAGAAGACAGTGAGTTGTTTGGTAGTTCTAGAAACCTGAGTCTCCCCAAATACCTATCTCTGTGGAGCGTCAGCTGGTAGATAGGATGAGGACCTTCTGTGTGCCTAGCACAGCAGAACACTCATGCTTCGTAAGGGAGGTTGGGGCCTGGCCCTCCTCCTCCCAGGCCAGCCGACACTGACCCACATCACACCTCAGTGCGCCTTTCCCAGGAGACAACCCGCCTGAAGGCATGATGCCACTGGACTAAGGCTCTGCTGGAAGAGGGCGGTGGGAAGACATAGGCATTTCAGCCAGGACCCTTTCCACACTTCCCAGTCCAATCCCAAGATGGGGAGGACAGCAGGGCAGTCTTCTCGCTGTTTTTTCCCACCCTGGGCCTTCCTTCCTCCTCTTCACGTAAGGGATTAAGGACTCCTGGCGCTTTCTACCTCCCATAGGCAGCCAGGTTTAACTAACAGGGCTTTTCACCAGACCACAGGTGGCAAGGGAAGGAGGTATCCGGAGTTGAAATGCTCGGCAGCTCTTTTGGAGCAGAGTAGGTCGAGTCATCACCCTTAATGAACGCCAGAGACGCAGCAGAGGCCCACCAGGCTGCAGAGCACAGCTGTCACGTGTGTGTCTCCAACCACACCCTCCAAGACTGGTGACAAGGCACTGGGAGGCCTCTCAGAGTGAAGGACAGCACGGAGATACTGAGGGCATCTGCTGCAGCAAACAAATTCTCTATCCCATAGGCTATCTTTATGGCCAACAATAAAGGTTCAGGCGCAAATGACTTGCTTTTATATTGGTAGAAGCTGTTCCTGCGTTTGCTGCTCACATGATCTCAATTAAACCTCAATAACCCCCAGGAGAAAGATGGGTTTTTACTAATCTGTACTGATGGGGAAACTGAGGCTGCAGCTGGTTTGTTTGTTTTTTTTTTTAATTTCATCAGATTAGTGACCAAGCAAAGACGGCAGCACAGGAGATGACCCTGGCCTGACAAAGCCCTTGCCGCGGATATACCGCGAGAGTTGTGGGAGTTGAGGGACGAGTGAAGCAGGCCTGCAGACCCCAATAGTAGTCTCCAGTTACTTCTGATAGACCCTGAAGCCCAGCCAAGGACACGTGCACCCATCCAACCCTGGCTCAGCCACCACAAGAACATCCTCATATTGAGGGCAGCTTCCCTGCCTAGCGGGCTTCCCTGGTGGCTCAGAGGTTAAAGCATCTGCCTCCGATGCGGGAGACCCGGGTTCGATCCCTGGGTCGGGAAGATTCCCTGGAGAAGGAAATGGTAACCTACTCCAGTATTCTTGCCTAGAGAATCTCACGGATGGACACGACTGAGCGACTTCACTTCACTTCCCTGCCTAGCAGGGCCCTCCTCATCCTGCGAGAGGAGATCGGAAACCCAGACACAGAGGGACACGGAAGAGGAAATTAGGCCACACCAGGAATCCTCCATATCCAAGGCAACTGATAGATGGTGACAGCTTCCGAGCCCGTGCCTGAGATGGCAGATTCCATAAGCTGCCAATGAAGCGGCGCTCACCTTAAGACAAGGCAGACCAGGGCGAGTCTTTCACTGTTTGCCAGTTCTCCTTGCTTGTGACTATCACATTTTTCTGGCTGTCCGGAGCAGAGTCTTCCCATCAGCCCCCTTGGATTCCGACCCCATTCGAGGTAAGTCGGTGAGGCCTGCCCCAGCTGTCCCCTACCCCTACAGTTATGGTAGAATCACCTTTCTCCTAAAAGCACAGGGTATGTCTCGCCTTCACCTTGCTCCTGTCACAGGGAGAAGCTCTAGGTCCACCACAGATAGAGTGAAGGAACAGTTCACGGAACGTTATGTTCACAGGGTATATGAAAACTGGCCTTTGGGGCAAGGGCAAAAAAAAAAAAAAAAAGGGTGTCAGGAGGACCGCAAAGGGCACTGCTGGAATGCGGCTAGGGCCGTACCCCGACCACCCCCACTATGGCCCAGAATTGAGGATGCAAAAGACCCCGAAAATCAGGTGGGAAGTGGAAAAGGGCCGGGGTCCCTTCCCACTGGAAAAGCCCAGAAGAGCTGGCAGCTACGGCTAGGAAGGGGGAATTGTGCAATGCCTGCGGGTCTGGGAGTCTCCGGGCTTGGCTCCTGGACACCAGAAAGGAACCTCCGCTGGGCGGGCCAGGGTGGCAGAGCCGCGTCGGTTCGAGGCCAGCGTTGAGAGTCGGGGCTGCAGAGAGAGCTGCAGGGTCCAGTGGGTAGCCAAGGGGGCGGCAGGGCTGGCGGGGACGACGCGGAGCTGGCGGCGGTGTCTGGGCTGACTAGGAGGCCGAGGGGCGCACGGTGCACAAAGCCGGGGGGATGCGGGGGACCGACACGGCGGCCCGGCGCCCGGGCGCAGACGCAGACCCCGGGGCACCCGTAGGGGGACGCCGGGCGGCGCGCGAGAGGGACGCTCCCCGCCCCGATGTCGCTCACCTCGAACATAAGCCCGATAAGGACGCAGAGCACCAGGCAGAAGCCGATGTCCGCATGGTTGTGGATGACGAACTCCTGGCTGAAGAGCGGGTAACTTTTCGTCCGCCGGCGGAAAGCCATGGCAGCGGGCGCGCACGGCCGGCGGGGCCCGCACCCGGCGCTCAGGAGCCGCCGTGCAAACTTCTCGAGCCCCGGCCCCGCTCCACCCGCCGGCCCGCCGCCCACCCGCTCGCTCGCCCTCCCGCCGCCGGCCCAGCGCCCAACTTCTGGGGCCCGCCCCCTTCCTCCGCCCGCCCCCGCCCCCGCCGCCCGGAACCGCCCCCGGCACAGCCCCCTCGCCGCCCGCGGCCCTCAATCCGCGCGCCCGGCCCGCTCGGGCCCCGCCCCCTCCCCGCGCTTAACCCTCTCGCCGCCGCCGGGGACGCGCGAGGGGGCGGGGCCGAGGCCAGTGGGGGCGGTACCCGCGGCCGGGTCCTTCTCGCTCGGATCCCGCAGCACACTCCCTTCTCCTGTGCTGCGAATCTGCAGTTTCCAGCAGAGGGGCTCACGGACGCCCTGCCCTGCCCGGACAGGAAGTGGGCCCGGGTTTCCCTCTCTCCTCCGCTACCGCTCCTTCCTCCACGGGAAGGAAAGGGCCGCAGGGCCACCGAGAAGTGGGCCACGCCTCCACGGTTCTTCCGGGGGTGCGAGCTGTGACCCTGGGGGGTTGAGAGCAGCGCAGGTTGGGCGCAGGAAGGAAAAGCTGCAGGCCAGGCCGGTTTCCTTGATGGCCCGCGCCCTGCACCGATGATTATGAATGGACGGATAACCAAGTGTTTGTTGAAAGCTGGAGAGCGTTAGGCACGGTTCAGAATGCTGGGAATATGCGGCAAAGACCTTGCCCTCGGGGAGTTTGTTTTCCAAAGAGGGGAATGGATGAATTCGTGCAGGTTTGCTCTATTGACATTTGAGATCTTGATGCCACTATCAATGAGTTTCACACCTTTTATCCAAATATCTTTGGTATTAATCTGAAAAAGTGGAAGAATAAACACTGAAGAAGAAAAGAAAGAACTTTCACACTGAAAGTTTCTATTCAGGATAAAGTTTTAGAAGTACTCCTGGAAATGACAAAAGGTATTTTTCATAAATTAATTTATATCGGCAAATATTAGATGTATTCCTACCAGTAATGAAGGAGTCGACTAATCACCTTCCAGATATACAAAAAGACAAAAATGAGCAAAGAACTATTTAATTCCTAGTTCCTTTTTTATTAGGTCCTCAGCTATTTCACTTCTAAGTAAATACAATTTTGTTAGAAACGGCACAGTGTAGGAAATGGGGTTGAATCTGGACTTAGCTGGAGTTCCAAGATAAGTTTTCCATCTTAAGTTTCTTGAATCCAGTATTTAGTCTTTGTTCTTTAATTCCTTTATCTGACTTAAGGAAATGAGAAAGTAATGCTTGTACTGGGCTAAACCTAATTTAACTTCAAGACTGACCTTTCTTTTAGTTGGACCTCAGTCTCAGGAATAGCAAGAACCAGAACTCTGGAACATCTCAATTTTCCATCTGTGAAGAGGTGTTCAAATCTTCAAACTGCGGACATATATCTATTAGGTTGAATCCTATGGAATTGATTGCTTTATAAGTTGAAACTGGAATATCAACATTTCATATGGTTTAATCTGATAGTTCCCTTGTGTTTAAACATGACCATTTCTAGAGGATGTGGTGGTGGGAATTTCTTGCAAAAGATGAGATGTTGCCAACCTTTTAATATTCCTAAGATTTAATTGGAAAGTTCTGTTACACAGGTACTATAACTTCCACATTTATAAATGAGAAACATGATATATAGGGGATGACTTCTGGCTCAAATTGATGACTGCCAACTCCAAACCTTTCCAAATATCACTGAACAACTAGACTTGGGGTTTAAGTTTAGCTGTATGATTTATATGTTATTACCTTTGAAACCCCAAGAAGGAACTCCTAGATGCCTACCTCAATTGTCACAACCATCTATAAGTCCTAGTTTCAAGACCACCTTCAACCCCAAATGAATCTCTTTCCAACCCTTCTCATAACCAGTCATGGAGTCCCATGAATTCTTACCTCAGAATCTTTCCTGTCAACTCTCACCTCCACCATTCTTCACCTGGACCACACTAATTACCCATATTACAATGACTCCAGTATCTCCCCCCTTCACACATTATTCCACCAGAAATATCTACTGAGCACCTACCAAGTGCCAGAAACTGTGCTAGTTACTGAAGACAGAAAGATAGGACAACCCTTGGTGATAGTTTTTAAATGTGTCTTTTAGTTCTTCCATATCTCTCCCAAGAAGAGATGTTGATTAATTCACCTCTCCCCCTTGCGTGTGGGCTGGATTTGGTGGCTCGCTTTTAAAAAGCAAAATAAGTGACGGTCTTAAAGACATTTTGGTTTTCTTCTTTTTTTCTTGTCCTGGATCACTTGCTCTGGGTGGTGGGAAGTGGGCTGCCATGTTCTGAGGATACTCAAGCAGCTTTATGGAGAAGTCCCTATGGACAGGAACCAGGACATTCAGCCAACAATCAGGGCTAACTTGCCAAGCTTCTGCATGAGCCCTGTTGGAAGCAAATCTTCCAGCTCTGATCAAGCTCTGACCACAGCCCTGGCTGACCTCTTGACTTCAACTTCATGATATACCCAAAACCAGCAAGGTAGCCACTCCCAGGTTTCTGATACACAGCAACTGTGAAATAATAAACATCTGCTGTTTTAAGTCATTGAATCTGGTTGTCATTTGTTATACAGCAAGAGTATGCTGCTGCTTACAATCTATTAGAAGAGACACAGGCATCATTATAATTCAGTGTGCTGATGGTGACTCTAAGAACAGTTTGAAATATGTACCCTATGAGGACAAAGAAAAGGCAACTTAATTCTGGTTGGGGTATTGGGAAGAGGACATTCAGGCTGGACCTTTAGTAGGTCCATTCTCTATTTCACTAATAGAGATTGCAGAAGAGCAGTGTGAGATAAATTTTGGAGACTTAAGATGGAGCTGGATTGTAATGCATTTCAAATGCCATGATAAAGAATTGCACTTCTCAAGGTATACATTTATCAAAACACTGTGAATATCTTATAATTTTATTTGTCAATTCAGTTCAGTTCAGTCGCTCAGTCGTGTCCGACTCTTTGCAATCCCATGAATCGCAGCACGCCAGGCCTCCCTGTCCATCACCATCTCCCGGAGTTCACTCAGACTCACGTTCATCGAGTTTGTGGTACAATTATACCTTAGTAAAACTGAAAATTAAAAAAAAGAAAAAAAATTTTTTTAGCATGACTGAATCTCTCTTTAGAGAGAGAACCATCAGGAATATAAAGATCATTTTTATTTAAAAAGAGTAGTATCTGGAAGACCAACTGAAAAACTATTATAACAGCCTAATCAAGGAAAAGAAAAAAAAAAAAAAGGAACTCTTCTCAATAGTGGTGATAAGAGTGAAAGGGCAGTGGATGATTTCAGGGACATTGCAAGGGTTAATTCGTTAGATTTGGTGTTTGCTTTCATATATGATGTATAGAAGTCGAAGGAGTCAAAGCTTTAGGCTCTAGTGCTCATGCTCACTCGCTCAGTTGACTCAGACTCTTTGCGACCCCATGGACAGTAGCCCACCAGGCTTCTCTGTCCATGGAATTTTCCAGGCAATGACCTAAATGATAGTGGGACCATTAAAAAAAAATGTATATGGAACAACAGAGAAAGAACAGTTAGAGAGGAAAAGTGGGCCTCCGCTTTGCACAAGCTGAGCCTGAGGAGTCCTTGATGCTTTGACAGGTTAGTTGGAAACCATTGGATTGGATTAAGGGAGGGAAAGCCAGAATTAAAGGTATTTGTGCTTCATCTCGGAGAAGGCGATGGCACCCCACTCCAGTACACTTGCCTGGAAAATTCCATGGATGGAGGAGACTGGTAGGCTGCAGTTCATGGCGTCACTAAGAGCCGGACACGACTGAGTGACTTCACTTTCACTTTTCACTTTCATGCATTGGAGAAGGAAATGGCAAGCCACTCCAGTGTTCTTGCCTGGAGAATCCCAGGGATGGGGGAGCCTGGTGGGATGGGGTCCTGCTGTCTATGGGGTCGCACACAGTTGGACATTGAAGCGACTTAGCAGCAGTAGCAGCAGCAGTCCTTCATCTGCAAGGGGACCATTGAATCAATGAGGTTAACCAAGTGTTCCAGGAGAGTGTGCTAAGTGAGGAAAAAGCCCAAACTCAGCAGAATCTGAAGGACCCCCAACCCTGAGAAGAGAGGAGAAGGAAAAGGAAAGGATGAGGTGGAGGAAGCTGGAACATAAGCATTTCAGCAGGACAGGTTAAACCAGGCAAGATGAAAAGAGGACGAAGCCCCTAGATGTAAGCATTACAGTCTTCAAGAGCCTACTTAAAAAAAAAAAAATTAATTGAAGTAGAACTGGTTTACAATGTTTCAAGCATACAGCAAAGTGACTCAGTTATATGCATATTTCAGATTCTTGTGCATGCCCCTGCAGTGGAAATGCAGTCTTCTTAGCCACTGGACCACCAGGGAAGTCCTTCCATTCTTTTTTAATGGCTGGTTAATATTCCCTTGTGTATATGTCCCTTGGACTGCAAGGAGATAAAACTAGTCAATCCTAAAGGAAATCAACCCTAAATACTCATTGGAAGGACTGATGCTGGAGCTGAAATACTTTGACCACCTGGTGTGAAGAGCTGACTCATTGGGAAAGACTCTGCTTCTGGGGAAGATGGAAGTTTGCAAAAGGAGAAAAGAAGAGCAGAGGATGAGATGGTTAGATAGCGTCCCTGACTCAATGGACATGAATTTGAACAAACTCTAGGAGATAGTGAAGAACAAGGAAGCCTGGTGTGCTGCAGGGGGTCACAAAGAGTTGGACACAATTTAACAACTGAACAACAATATTCAATCCACACAATCCATTGTGTATCTGTATCACATCTTCTTTATCCATTCATCATCTGTTGATGTACATTTAGGTTGCTTCCATGTCTTGGCTGCACCAACAGTATAGGAGGGTTTTAGGGCCACTCTTAAATGGATATTGGAGTGGACTTAGTTAACACTGGGTAGGAGATGAGAAAAGGAGGAAAGTAGTCTATTCTTTTAAGAAGTTTGGTGAAAAAAAAGGAAAATGGATGGTGTTCTTGGGAGATATGGAGGATCCAAGGAAAGATCTTTATTTATTTTTTTTTTAAGGTCTGAGATTGTTTGGAGACGGAGGAGAAACACTCAGGAGAGAGAAAAGGAAATATAAAATACTAAAAATATGGGAGATCCTAGATGAAACCAAGGAAGAGGCATGAGGGCCGCTCCAACAACAAAAGCAAGAAGGGAAACTCCTCTGAGCCTAGGACAACGACCTAGGATGGGTGAATATATAGTTAGGCCTGGAGGTGGAGGAGATAATAACCTCTCACGTTTGTACTGTGCTTACAGTTGCCCCGTAAGGGAGCAAGACAGTGATTACCAGCCCCTTCTTATAGCTGTTCTGAGACACATGAATGACCAAGGGCCACATAATTAGAAGGTTGATGAAACAGGACTCAGACCAGAGGTCAGCACCGGGCCCCCTCTTCCTGCCCAGACTGGAGCCTTTCAGGCTTCCTAGAGCATGGCACTGATCAGGTAGGTGCCATCTCTTTCTCTCCACCTGTCCCATAGTAAAGCATTAGTTACCCAGTCATGTCTGACTCTTTGCAACCCCACGGACTTTAGCCCATAGGCTCCTTTGTCCATGGGATTTTCTAGGCAAGAATACTGGAGTGGGTTTGCATTCCTTTCTCCAGGGATTCTTCCTGACCCACGGATTGAACCCGGATCCCCTTCATTGCAGAAAGATTCTTTACCATCTGAGTCACCAGGGAAGTGGGGACTGATAATTCTGAACACCAATCCCTAACTAAACTGGAGAAGCCCCTTTTTCTAGACCACACCCTGTGGTTTCTACTTTCCGTATCTTTGTTCCCCTCATAAGATCCTTGTGTCGTGTCCCTTGGCTAAAAGTAGCCAACTATCAGGATAAAGGGCATTATCTCTTCCTTCACAAAACTGTCTTCTGGGCGTTCAGGCTGGATACACGGCACCTATGTACTCCTCTCAGGAAGCAGCAAGTTCTCCTGCAACCAGTGAATTTGTCCATGAGTTTTACACCCCCTTTGGATGATGTCATCTTTCAAGGCAGGAATCTAGCCATTCACTCTCATATCATGGTGTTTTCTCATCAAGTGTTAGTTAATCGAATAAATGGCTGAAAGAGCAATGCTGTTGTCATGGCTGGTACAAGTATGACAACTATCCCCAGCAAATTGAAAATGTCTTTTCCCTCTGTCGCACAAGTGTATGTTGCTCAGTTCTTTGTCTCATCACAACAAAGAGTGACGGACATTAAAGCCCCCTTGGCGTGTCACAGCTCTCAGGTCTTGGACAGACCGTGTTATAGCTCTCAGGTCTTGAATGGACCATGTTATAGCTCTGAGACAAATCAGTGTTAAAGCTCAGTGTTACAGCTCTATTTTATTTAGAAGATAGCAGGAAAATCAATCTTCGAGGTGTGAGGGCACATTGATCCAAAGACATGAGGAAAAGAGCGCCCCAGCGCAGGGGAGAGAGAGAGAGAGCTGGCTTTGGCTCCTCTATTTATATATTTGTCTCTTCCTGGGCCTGTCCTATGTAGATTGGGCCAGCCAGGAGTGCTGTTTGTTTTACCTGAAGTCCTCACTCCGGTCCTCAGACCTTCTTTTGTTCTATTTTCTCTGGCTTTTCCCTTCCTTGTCTTTTAGCCACTGCCATTTTGGACTTCTTCTCCCTATTTTACCTACCTAACACCTCATAACAAGAAGTCCTGGATTAGTTCATTCCCAAGTGTGTATGTGATTCATCTAACCCTAGAATCTCACTGTCCTCCTACTTTGCTTTTGTCTCAGACTTGTTCCTCATGGTTACAAAGAGGCTGCGATAGCACCAGGTATTCTATCCTTCATACAATGAGACCCAAAATTCAGACAAGATGTAGAGGGGCATTCTGAAGAGTGAAGAAAACTTCCCCAGAAACCCCAGACTTTCCCCTCATGCCTCATTGACCGGTTTGACCACATGTCCATACTTAATCCAATCATTAGCAAGGTGAGTGGAACTGACATGATTAGAGTAGCCTTACCAGGAAACCATCCTCAAAGGAGCTGAGACTTTCATCCTCCTGTGACAATCCTGACTACTGATGGCAAGGAAAAAGGGCTGGGAGAGTAGTATGGAGCAGGCATCTGGAAACGTCTGCACGGTCATTTTCGTCAGGGCTTTTTATTATTAGTTTATTTTTGATGCCCTTGCTGCACAGGCTTTTCTCCAGTTATGGCTCCTGGGCTCTAGAGCACAGATTCAATAGTTGCGGCTCACAGTCTTAGTTGCTCCACAGCATCAGGGATCTTCCTGGATCAGGGATTGAATCCATGTCTCCTACATTGGCAGGCAGACTTTTTACCGCTGAGCCACCAGGGAAGCCCCTGTCAAAGTTTCTTACTCTGTATATTTTCACTTCTTTGCCTTATGGGACTCATGGCACTCTTGCCCAAAATGAGTCCAGCTTTCTGGTTTCTGTACAGCAGACATATGAATTTTGCAAGCATCACACACCTAACAGTCACTGTTGAAGTGTCTGGCTGACGGAGCTCCAGCTTGACAAAGTGAAGTATTGTTTCTCTTGGAGTCTAGCATATTAAAACAGACACCCTACCACATTTTGCCAAATGATGAACCATCTGATCTTCTTGTCTCGTACCCACAGCAGTGTAGTGGATCAGTAGGGTACCAAGGTCAGGGCAGTGGAAGCAGTTAGCCCTGGGTGCAGGGACAAAGGGGATGCATGATCTATAAAGAATTTTAAAACAGTGAAAACCTTTAAAGGCACTGTGGTATCCTGGATTGAACCCTGGAGCAGAAAAAGGACACTAGTGAAAATGTTGCTCAAATCGACAGAGCATAGTTTGGTTAATAGTATTCTACCAACATTAACTTCTGTTTCAAAAAATGGACCACAGTTATATAAGCTGAGTGAAAAGTTTTATGAGGACTATCCATAATATTTTTGCAACTCTCCTGTAAATCTAAAATTATTTCAAAGTTAAAAGAATTTAAATGACAAAAGTGACTAAAAATTGGTGTTTCTTTTTTTTTTTTAACATCACCATGGCAATTCTAAGTGATGTTCAGTTCAGTTCAGTTGCTCAGTCGTGTCCGACTCTTTGCGACCCCATGAATCACCACACGCCAGGCCTCCCTGTTCATCACCATCTCCCGGAGTTCACTGAGACTCACATCCAACAAGTCTGTGATGCCATCCAGCCATCTCATCCTCTGTCATCCCCTTCTCCTGCCCCCAATCCCTCCCAGCATCAGAGTCTTTTCCAATGAGTCAACTCTGCATGAGGTGGCCAAAGTACTGGAGTTTCAGCTTTAGCGTCATTCCTTCCAAAGAAATCCCAGGACTGATCTTTAGAATGGACTGGTTGGACCTCCTTGCAGTCCAAGGGACTCTCAAGAGTCTTCTCCAACACCACAGTTCAAAAGAATCAATTCTTTGGCACTCAGGTTTCTTCACAGTCCAACTCTCATAATCATACATGACTACTGGAAAAGCCATAGCCTTGACTAGACAGAACTTTATTTAGCAAAGTAATGTCTCTGCTTTTGAATATGCTATCTAGGTTGGCCATAACTTTTCTTCCAAGGAGGAAGCATCTTTTAATTTCATGGCTGCAATCACCATCTGCAGTGACTTTAGAGACCCAAAAAATAAAGTCTGACACTGTCTCCACTGTTTCCCCATCTATTTCCCATGGAGTGATGGGACCAGATGCCATGATCTTCATTTTCTGAATGTTGAGCTTTAAGCCAACTTTTTCACTCTCCTCTTTCACTTTCATCAAGAGGCTTCACTTTCTGCCATAAGGGTGGTATCATCTGCATATCTGTGTTGACACTGTTTCCCCATCTATTTCCCATGAAGTGATGGGACCAGATGCCATGATCTTCATTTTCTGAATGTTGAGCTTTAAGCCAACTTTTTCACTCTCCTCTTTCACTTTCATCAAGAGGCTTCACTTTCTGCCATAAGGGTGGTATCATCTGCATATCTGAAATTATTGATATTTCTCCCAGCAATCTTGATTCCAACTTGTGCTTCTTCCAGCCCAGGGTTTCTCATGATGTACTCTGCATATAAGTTAAATAAACAGGGTGACAATATACAGCCTTGATGTACTCCTTTTCCTATTTGGAACCAGTCTGTTGTTCCATGTCCAGTTCTAACTGTTGCTTCCTGACCTGCATATAGGTTTCTCAAGAGGCAGGTCAGGTGGTCTGGTATTCCCATCTTTTCAGATTTTTCACAATTTCTTGTGATCCACACAGTCAAAGGCTTTGGCATAGTCAATAAAGCAGAAAGAGATGTTTTTCTGGAACTCTCTTGCTTTTTCAATGATCCAGCGGATGTTGGCAAGCAATGATAGAAGTAAAAATACCTCCTGCTTACCCAAAACTTTTGCTATAAATTCTAAACAATTGCTGTCATTGCTGTTAAGTTATAATAATAACTATGTAAGCTACCTCCTTCTTGCCCAAAACTTTTGCTCTCAGTTCTAAATAATTGTTGTTGCTATTGAGTTTTAATAATAAATATGTAACTTAGCTCATTTTCATTACTTATCTTTTAATAAGCATTGCATCCTATGTGAAGTTAATTCAGCTCTCATATATACTGCTGGCCCCTAATTTACAGGTTCTCAGATGCTGACATTTGTTTCAAGTAAGTTCATACAGGATTGGAATCAGCGGAGCTCAATTCCTGCACAGCCAGATCTCCACCCTCTAGTGTAACAGAAGCCTGCATTTGAACCACAGATTGGAAATAAATAATGATAATGATTTTACAGATGAAGAGACAAATTGTTACTTTAGTTCCGTCATTCTGTGTGACCACTTGCAGCTCTTGTTTGTGTTTTAAAATTTAGAACAGTGAGACAAATACCATTATTATTTTGTATTATTATTAATTTCATGTCATGTGTCATGATTATTTCTGGGTTTTGTGTTTTTTTTGGTGGGAGGGGGAAGGAGGAGTCTTTTAAAAGAAAATGCCAGCTCACTATTAAATATGCTAAGTACAAAAGAATGTAGAGTTAAGAGTCCGGGTATTAAAAACTTCCTTAAAATAGCCCACTCCCCTCCTTTTAGAGACAATGAGAGGAAAGCCCATAAGACTGGTGAGTTGGGGTGAGGACAAGGCCTCCCTTCCTGGCCTGGAGCTCCCAGCCCAGTCTCAGTATCCCATGCTCACTGGTCTCTCGCAGACAGGCAGTAACTCAGAAAAAACAAGCAGCTCATCCAGTGGCAGCTAGTGACTCAGTGGCAGAGTAACACATGGGAACCAGGACTCCTGACCACTCAGGGCTCTAACCACTGCCTCTATTTCCTCTTTCCAGCTCCCAATCAGCTGGAGACAGATTTATTCCAGACGACTAATGAATGTGCCACCATTCAGAAGGGAAGTGGGGGGCATTTTTAAGAAGAGACGCAACTCTAGTTAACACTAGAAATGAATACATTGAGGTCAGAATTCCTGCAACCAGAAAAATAATTTGAACACAACATTTGGGGAGGGAAGGAACAATTTCACATCTTGACTTCCACTGAGTTCTCCAATGTGGGGGGCATCTTTAGATGGAAACTGTCTGGGAAACTTACCCTTAGTTTGTTTAAAAAGAAAGCAGTAACTATCAGAGCAGTAGTTGTGTTACACAGTGGGCGTCACAGTGAGGAAAAACTCAATGGAAAGATGGCTTATAGGAGTCACTGGCTTCCCCAAGCAGCTTTCACCCAGACTGGGGAGAAAGGAAGACACTGATTACATTTAAGCACCTCTCTGTGGACCTTTGGTACCAGTCCATGAAATCCATCCCCTCTTGATTCTCACATCACAGCCCAGGCTTCAGGAACCATTCACTTGTGAGCTGTGGATCAGGAACACTACATACAACCACTGGGTGTCTCTTTGTACAGTACACAATAATTGTTTCTGGGTGCCTCAATCCCCACTGAGCAGATAATTGACCTCCTGCTGTGTGCTTGAATGGATGATGGCTGAGTCAAAGGGTGGGTGAATGGATGGATAGATGAGTGAAAGGGAAGATTGGTGTATGGTAGGACTGTTGGATGGGTAGGTAGATGAATGAATGGATACGTAGGTTGAAGGTGGGTGGATAGGTGAATGAAAGGTTGGAAGGTGGATGATTGGATGTGTGGAAGAGTGCATGGATTAATGGATCAATATGAAGGAATCTGGGCTTCCCTGGTGGCTCTGCTGTAAAGAATCCAGCTGCCAAGCAGAAAATGTGGGTTGAATGCCTGGGTTGGGAAGATCCCCTTGAGAAGGAAATGGCAACTCACCCCAGTATTCTTGCCTGGGAAGTCCCATGAGCAAAGGAGCTGGCGGGCTACAGTCCATGGGGTTGCAAGAGTTGGACACAACTTAGCAACTAAATCACCACCATCATGAAGGAATCCTTACTATCCCACATTTATATCGGTGCCCAAGGTAATTCCATAGTGAAGGTGCCCCAAGGGGAGTCTGCTTCCACTCAGGAGGTGTGTTCAAGAACAAAGCTCTGTTTAGATTGGATAGAACCTTGGGCTGATTTTAAGACCCTGAGAGATTAGAATCATAGCTTTTCATGTGTGCCTTAGTATTAATAACCACCTCATTCTCTGCTACAGAATAGGTGCTAAGTGATTATTTGTTGACAAAAATGAATGAATAAATGATTTGAGAAACACAATGAGAACTCCCCCTGACTCTGCTATTTATCCTCACATTCTGATTCTCTGCGATTATACTCCAACATGAAAAGTTCATTCCTTTGTAAATCAAGTATGTGTCCAGAAAGTGTCCAGTTATGATGCAAAATATTCCTGGATGCTAAATACATGAAACCCTTTCCATCTGTTGTCTCTTTGGCAGGAATGAGTGGGTCACATTGCTGTTTTGCTTGATTCTTTGCTCGGCAAGCCCAGAGGTTTCTCTGACTGGGCTGAAGGACTCATTGACGAGTGGGAGAGGGCCCTTCACTGGGCAGCACCAGGGTTCTGTGGAGGGAGACAAGACCCCTCTCTCCTGATCTTGGCAGCCAGCCCTTGGCCACTGCCCCCTCTCAGCAGCCCCTCCCCCTGATAAGAGAAGAATTCCTTGCTTTGTCCCTGGGTTTCCACAAGCTGAGTGGGGCACGGAGGTGAGAAAAGAAAGAAAGAGAAGAGTTAAGAGTGAGAACAAGAAAGTAAACACCAGAAGATGGGGAGCATAAGACAGTAAAGAGAGAAGAGAGGAAAGAAAGAAAGCAGATAGGACATAGCCAGCAGGTAGGAAAGAGGAAAAAAAAAAGACAGATTCTCTTTGCAACACAGTGCTTCTAGTAATAATATCATCATTATCTCTCCTGAACAAATGTGAGAGGCTCTCTCTACTCGCTATACAATGTGAAAATGGAACGCGCTTCCATCAGCCTCATCAGAAATCTTGGCTGATACTGTCAGAAAGTGGTGCTGTTTCTGAGATGTGATTTTTCAATAGCAGATAGCATACTTTTTGATTGGGGTTGGGAAAAAAGAGAAAAAGGGAGTTGATCTGTGGGGTTTTTTTTTTTTTTTGTAATCTTGAAATTATTTTCCCCAAGGAGGTTTAGCCCTAGCCCACATTGAGCTCCTTGGAACAGCCACGTCAGCATGACCAGTGGTCGGAGCTGACCTGCGGTCTTAGGCCCATGCCAGCCCCTGTGCCAAGGTCTGTTCCTTTGAAATAGTCTTTCTGCTCAGTCTCCAAGGCCCACCCTGTGAAGCCCTGACCTCCCTTACTCCCCACTCTTCGTAGTTTCCAGTCCCCTCTTCCACTTCCGCCCAGACCTTGGTGTCCCTGTCCTGCACGGAGATGTCTGAAATGGACGGTTCAAGCAAGGAGCATTTTGTTCCAGGCTGAAACAGGCTCAGGGAGCCCGGCAGCGCCAGAGGCGGGAGTGGGCACCTCTGTCCGCAGACTGAGGGCTCGCAGTGTGCAGGCTCCCCACGACCAGCACCACCTTTTCCTGGGAAGGCGGCCAAGGCCTGCGGCCCGGGTAGGAAATCCCCAGTGAGAGGCCCTTCCTGAGCACCGCAGAAAATGCTTCTTTTCATTGACTCCAGTCCCCTTCCTTTCTAGCATGAAGGCTCAATCACAACCCCCTTCCTGGCCTTCCACAGTCCACTCACATGCCAAGTGCCCCACCCGGCGCCTGCTGGCTCCTGCACCCCTTCCCCGGCACCCTCGGCCTGGCTCCCCCAGCCCCTGGAGGGCCGCCTCCCTGCCATCACAGGGGCCACCCGCTTTCCCTCCAGCCAGCACCCCAGGATCTCCCAGCACACTCTTCCATGCTGCGACCCAACACTTCCAGGAGGCTCCTGTTGGACTGGACAGAAAGGGTTTGTTGACTTTGCCAGATTAGCAAGGGGAGCAAATTCCATGGATGTCTCAGTCCCAGTGTCTCAAAGTTCAGACCTCCTGTTTGATAGCAGGAGCATGGTGGTGGAGGCGGCCTGAGATCACAGGAAAGAATATCAATGACGGCCATTGCTCTTGATGGAGCAATTACTAGCTATCACCCAGTGGCCTCTGCCCTCTCACGACGTAATCCTCACGGCAACCTCGGCAGCAGGTACTGCTGCTAGCCCCGACTTACAGGACGTAGAAGCCCAGAGATACTAAGTAACTAGCCCAGGGTCCCAGGACACTAGAGCAGGGTGTGCCTGAGGATGGCACTTCTGTCCCCACCCTCGTCTCTCCAGATGTGCCCTGGGGGCAGGAGGAGACTTAGACTCCAGGCTGGTTCTGCCACTCCGAGGGTGGGTGACCTTAGGCCTGCTACACTCTTTCCTAATTGGAAAAATTAAGAGGAAGAGGTGATTTCTTGGGGCCCTTCCATGTGATGATGCTGTGACTTTCCCCCGTTACTTATAAAGGCAGTCCAGAAGATCTCCAAGCTTTCTGGACCCCAGGTCAAGCACAGGCAAAGGGATGGAGTGGGTGGCAAAAGTGATCACTGGTGACCCCTCAGAGTTTCATCTAACATGTTTCCCCTCTGTCCAGACTACGCCTCTGGACTCCTGCTATGCTTCTGGGCCCCCAAATCCTTGGGTGGATGAAAAGAAGATTTGCTGTTGTTGTTTTGTTGCTAAGTTGTGTCCAACTCTTTTTTTGACCCCCATGGACTGTAGCCCTCCAGGCTCCTCTGTCCATGGGATTCCCCAGGCAAGAATACTGGAGTGGGTTACCATTTTCTTCTACAGAGGATCTTCCTGACCCAGGGATTGAACCCACGACTCCTGCTTGGCAGGCAGATTCTTTACCACTGAGCCACCTGGGAGGCCCCAAAGAAGGTTTGTCTATCACCTAATAAATCAAAGAATAGCAAGGAGAGATAAGAAAGCCTTCCTCAATGGGGTTCAGGATTGGGAACTCATGTACACCTGTGGCGGATTCATGTTGATGTATGGCAAAACCAATATAGTATTGTAAAGTAAAATAAAGTAAAATAATAATAATAATAATAATGGAATGTATGAAAATCTTAAAAGAAAAAGAAATAGAGGAAAATAATAGAATGAGAAAGACTAGAGATCTCTTCAAGAAAATTAGAGATACCGAGGGAACATTTCATGCAAAGATGGGCTTGATAAAGGACAGAAATAGTATGGACCTAACAGAAGCAGAAGATATTAAGAAGAGGTGGCAAAAATACACAGAAGAACTGTACAAAAAAGATCTTCATGACCCAGATAACCACGATGATATGATAACTCACCTAGAGCCAGACATCCTGGAATGTGAAGTCAAGTAGGCCTTACGAAGCATCACTACAAACAAAACTAGAGGAGGTGATGGAATTCCAGTTGACCTGTTTCAAATCCTGAAAGATGATGCTGTGAAAGTGCAGCACTCAATATGCCCACAAATTTGGAAAACTCAGCAGTGGCCACACAGCTAGAAAAGGTTTGTTTTCATTCCAATCCCAAAGAAAGGCAATGCCAAAGAATGCTCAAACTACCACACAATTGCACTCATCTCACACACTAGCAAAGTAATGCTCAAAATTCTCCAAGCCAAGCTTTAACAATACATGAACTGTGAACTTCCAGATGTTCAAACTGGTTTTAGAAAAGGCAGAGGAACCAGAGATCAAATTGCCAACATCCACTGGATCATGGAAAAAGCAAGAGAGTTCCAGAAAAAATATCTGTTTCTGCTTTATTGACTATGCCAAAGCTGTTGACTATGTGGATCATAGTAAACTGTGGAAAATTCTGAAAGAGATGGGAATACCAAACCACCTGACCTGCCTCTTGAGAAACCTATATGCAGGTCAGGAAGCAACAGTTAGAACTGGACATGGAACAACAGACTGGTTCCAAACCGGAAAATGAGTACGTCAAGGCTATATATTGTCACCCTGCTTATTTAACTTATATGCAGAAAACATCATGGGAAACGCTGGGCTGGAAGAAGCACAAGCTGGAATCAAGATTGCCGGCAGAAATATCAATCACCTCAGATATCCAGATGGCACCACCCTTATGGCAGAAAGTGCAGAAGAACTAAAGAGCCTCTTGATGAAAGTGAAACAGGAGAGTGAAAAAGTTGGCTTAACATTCAACATTCAGAAAACTAAGATCATGGCATCTGGTCCCATCACTTCATGGCAAATAGATGGGGAAACAGTGTCAGACTTTATTTTTCTGGGCTCCAAAATCACTACAGATGGTGATTGTTGCAATGAAATTAAAAGACACTTACTCCTTGAAAGGAAAGTTATGACCAACCTCTATAGTATATTCGAAAGCAGAGATGTTACTTTGCCAACAAAGGTTTGTCTAGTCGAGGCTATGGTTTTTCCAGTGGTCATGTATGGATGTGAGAGTTGGACTATAGAGAAAGCTGAGCACCGAAGAAATGATGCTTTTGAACTGTGATGTTAGAGAAGACTCTTGAGAGTCCCTTGGACAGCAAGGAGATCCAATCAGTCCATCCTGGGTGTTCATTGGAAGGATTGATGTTGAAACTCCAATACTTTGGCCACCTAATGGAAAGAGCTGACTCATTTGAAAAGACTCCGATGTTGGGAAAGATTTAGGGCAGGAGGAGAAGGGGATGACAGAAGATGGTTGGATGGCATCACCGACTCAATGGACGTGAGTTTGGGTAAACTCCAGGAGTTGGTGATGGACTGAGAGGCCTCAAATGCTGCAGTTCATGGGGTCGCAAAGAGTTGGATACAACTGAGTGACTGAACTGAATAAATCAAAGAACACGTAGACCCTGCACATCAGGGTGGGTAAACCCAAGACCCTTATTCATAAAGAGCTATCCTTCAAATGCATCCTCATTTGTAACAGAGGTGACCAGTGCTAGTCAAAGGTGAAGTCACCTTTGCCCAACTCTCTTGGGCAATAGAGGAGCAGTCTTTCATGCTCTGATCTGAAACAAAGTTGTAAATTTTATTTCAGAAACTGGGGGCCCCCTTCCTGCCAGGATCCCTCAGTGACTGCCCATTGCCCACAGGAGGAAGCCCGCACCCTTACGATTGGCTTCAAGGAGAGCTGTAAGCACACACTAGCCCTCTCACCTTGAGCCCTAGAAACTCATGAGTACATCCCCTGTCAATTTTGTTTGAGCTGGCAGCATCTTAAGAGTTAACTCTGATTACTGGTGGAAGATTCATAGCATCCTATTTGGTTGATTTTAAGATGCACTCTTTTTCTCACTTTAACACCTTACTCATCTAAACACTGCGATTTGTGGCAGGCTGCTGTATATCTGACAGCACTTTTTCTTTTGTTGGTTCATGAAGTAATGATGTCGCTTCCAACTGAAGGCATCTCAGGTTTGATGGAGTGTGGTGGATAGTGTTTTCCACAGTAGAGCTCTGGAGGCTTGTCCAGGAACTAGGAAGCTGCTTGCCCATTCTCTGAGTCTTCCCCCCAGACTCCCCCACTAATCAGACCTGGGTGCTGGTGTAACAGGAGTGATCTCTGGAAGCCTGTATGGACCTCTGCTTGCAACCCTGTGTGATATTTGAAATGTTTAGAGACTTGATCCAATCAAACACAGAGAAGGAAGTGGCACCCGATTCCAGAACTCTTGCCTGGAAAATCCCATGGATGGAGGAGCCTGGTGGGCTGCCGTTCATGGCATCGCTAAGAGTCAGACATGGCTGAGTAACTTCACTTTCACTTTTCACTTTCATGCATTGGAGAAGGAAATGGCAACCCACTCCAGTGTTCTTGCCTGGAGAAGCCCAGGGACAGGGAGCCTGGTGGGCTGCCGTCTATGGGGTTGCACAGAGTCGGACACGACTAAAGCAACTTAGCAGCAGCAGCAGCAGCAGCAAAACAAAAGATAAGGACTTCCTTGGTGATCCAGTGGCTAAGACTGTGTTTCCAATTGAAGGGGCCTGGGTTCCATCCCTGGGAACTAGATCCCACATGCTGCAAATAAGACTCGATTCAGCTAAATAAATAAATATTTTTAAAAAGAAGAAGACAACTGAAAACCATTGGCATGTCTGTCCTGGAGCTTATTCGATCCCCACCCTGGCTGTGGTACTTCTTCCTGATTTTATGGACTGTTGCCAGCACCCGCAGGGAACTTGACTTGTCACCTAGTCCCAGGGGAAAATCCCTAATTTTCCTTAAGCCAGGGATAGTTATCTCAGTCTCTTTACTGGCTTGTGAGATGGGCAGGTGTATAGTTTACTATTGCTGCCATAACAAATGAGCATAAAACAACATAAATTTATTTTCTTATGGCTGTATGTGTCAGAACTCAGGTATAGATCTCACTGGGCTAAAATCAAGGCTGCAGGGCTGAGTTCCTTTCTGTAGTCTCTGGGGAAGAATTGGTTTCCTTGTTCCTTTAGGCATAGATAGAATTGAGTTTCTTGCAGCTGAAAGACTGAGGTCGCTAGCTATCAGCTGGGGGACTTTGTTAGTATCTAGCAGCCTCTCTCCTACATACAACCCCTGTCCCACACTACCACCTCTGTCACCCATCTGGGATTATTTGATTATGCTGTGTTTTTTTTTTGTTTGTTTGTTTTTTTTTTTTTTTTTT
>SJYC01094343.1:0-26784 GCA_006408675.1 Madoqua kirkii | reverse complement strand
CAGTTCAGTTCAGTTGCTCAGTTGTGTCCGACTCTTTGTAACCCCATGAATTGCAGCACTCCAGGCCTTCCTGTCCATCACCAACTTCCGGAGTTCACTCAGACTCACGTCCATCGCGTCAGTGATGCCATCCAGCCATCTCATCCTCGGTCATCCCCTTCTCCTCCTGCCCCCAATCCCTCCCAGCATCAGAGTCTTTTCCAGTGAGTCAGCTCTTCGCATGAGGTGGCCAAAGTATTGGAGTTTCAGCTTCAGCATCATTACCTCCAAAGAAATCCCAGGACTGATCTCCTTCAGAATGGACTGGCTGGATTGAGACAGTCCAAGGGACTCGAAAGAGTCTTCTCCAATACCACAGTTCAAAAGCATCAATTCTTTGGCACTCAGCCTTCTTCATAGTCCAACTCTCACATCCATACATGACCACTAGAAAAACCATAGCCTTGACTAGACAGACCTTTGTTGGCAAAGTAATGTCTCTGCTTTTCAATATGCTATCTAGTTTGGTCATTCCTTTTCTTCCAAGGAGTAAGCGTCTTCTAATTTCATGGCCGCAGTCACCATCTGCAGTGATTTTGGAGCCCCCTAAAACAAAGTCTGACACCGGCTCCCTGACTCAATGGACATGAATTTGAGCAAACTTAATGTCTAGATAGTGAAGGACAGGAAAGAGTGGGTTACTGTAGTCCTTGGGGTCCGGAAGAGTCAGACATGACTTGGCGACTGAACAATAACAACAAGGACTGTACATCCTGGTTGAGAGGATTGCCTGAGTCGCACCTGAACTTGCTGTGTCTTTCAAACCTGGCGACTTGGACTGCTGGTGGCCCTCATGGCAGCCAGTCTCCCCAGCGCTGCTCCAAGGAGTCTCAGCTTTTCCCTCCCTGTTCATCCTGTATTTTCAGATTCACATCTTACCTGCACTCTGCCCAGCTCGATACTTCCGGTGTATCGTAATATCCAGACATTCCCAGACTGCCTGCCATTCCCTGAATAGTCCTTCCACTTCTGTATGCTTCCACACCGTCCCTTCAGGCTGGTCCCTCAATTGGAAATATTCTTTCTACACTTGCATATCTTCACCATTAAATCCTTGCAACCATATTGTGATGCTATTATTCCCTGGCAAATGATTCAGAAACATCAGGTAGCTTATTTAAGGGGACATGGCCAGTAAGTAGCAGAACTGGGATGCGGATGCAGGTCTCTCCAACTGCAATGCCTGTGTCCTCTGACACCCTTCATTTGAGATTTTAGAGAAAACACGGAGCAGCTCAAGTCATGAAGGATTTGGACATGTTCCCTTCCGTGTCTTATAAGCACCCTGAGGGCAGGGAGTGAGTCATTTCTTATTGCCTCTCAGAGCTGCAGTCAAGATCAACAACTGCTTTGGGGGTTGGGGGTTGGAGGTCTGATTTGTAATGTTTCTAGTGGTTAAATACCCCCATCATAGCTGATTTCAACATCCTAGTGTGATCTTACTGAACCGGGAACTGGGAAGACTGAACAGTGCGCAGCATCATAGGATGTTTTCGTTATAGGAGGTTTCTACCCACATTCCCTTCTCCGGGGTTCTTTTTGACTCAGGGATCCAATCCCAGTCTCTTGCATTGCAGGCAGATTGTTTACTATCTGAACCACCAGAGAAGCCCACAGATACAATAGATGTGAATAATCTCAAGAACACAGATCCCCACTCCGGTATTCTTCCCTGGAGAATTCCATGGACAGAGGAGCCTGGGGGGCTTTATAGTCCATGGGGGTCACAAAGAATCAGACACGACTGAGTAACTGACAGTTTCACTTATTTTTTCAGCCTCAAACAGCAAACACAGTAAAATCTTAGGAAGTGAATCAGTTTTATAATTTCTTAAAATTTGTTTTAAATCCAGTTGCTTCTATTTTAATTGTATATAAATTAATCTTTAGTTATTGTGTTTAACCATAGGTTTGCAGAGTTCCTGAAAACTTAAATTAGGTTCACAACCGGTTTGAGCTAGCTCCAGCAGTACTGCTGGAGTCTAGTCCCAGGCTTTACTTTTAATTGGTTCTAGAACGGTGGTGAGGATGCTAATAAAAAGAACATGCTCATCTGCTAATGAGCTTTGAATAGAACTGGTAACTAGACTTCAATATTCTTTCCCCTGTCTGACAATGTCTTAGTTCCCTCACTCATACAGAAGGCCAAACAAATAAAAACTAGTTGAGGGTGGAGACCAGGGCACAGCCAAGGCTCCAACTAAGGTCTGCGAAAACTGGACTCTGCCCCATGCCAGGGTGGGGCCCCCGAGACTGCTTCCAGTTCAAAACAGTCCAGGGCAACTGGGCTTGAGCAAGTAACTGTCCTCTCCCCTCAAGTTCCCTGCCCACACCCACAGCCAGAGCAGTAACTGAAGAAAAAGGACCAGTCGTGTGGCCGTTTTATCACATTCCAGAAGGGAAAGCGCCCAGGAACTGGGGAGCCTGAAAAGAAGCAACAACTGTATGCTCCTTCCAAAGGCACAAAGAAGTGCTGCGAGGGGGGCCGCCTTAACCTTTTGTTATGGGTGCAGGGCTGACGTCACTGGAAACTGGAGTGGGCAGGCGCGGCGTGGGGAGGGAGAGGGCCTCTCAGCGCTACCCCTGCCCCGGCCCAGGGGTTGTATTAAGACCATATATGGACTCGGGCTCAGGCCGGCATCGGGGCTCCCAGAAAATTGCATTTTGGGATTAAGTCATTGCTACCAGCCAAAGGGAAGCCCCCAGAAAGGCTGGTCAGCATAAAGGAATCTGGCCAATTGTGGTCTGGCGTGGAACCATGATGGACGGGGCAGGGGTGCGGTGGGGGGTGGGGTGCAGACCCTTTCCAGCCAAGCTGCTCTTAGGAAGGAAGGCCAGAGCCCGAAGCGGGCTGAGAGTCACTCCCACAGCTCGGTACCAGGGGAGGGACTTGGCAGAGGAGCCGCCCCCTTTCTCGGACTCTCTCCTGCCTCGGAGGGACTGGAGCTCTAAAGGCTTTATCTCCGATTCAGATGCGGGGAAGAACTCCAAAATTTCAGATGTGGGGGGCAGCCTCCTCGACTCTGGGTGAAGGCGGCTCTGAGACTGCTCAAGGCACAGAAACTCTCCTAGCCAAGTGAGGGAGAGTCCACGCTCCCAGTTACTCTGAGGTCGAGATGGATTCACCCCGGGGAAATCCGAGCAAGTGAACCCCCTATCCCTTCCCCTAAGTCCATACTGGGTCAGCCCAGCATGACATAACTGGGGCTTGGGAATCCAGGAAAACGGGAAAGGAAAGGGTGGACTGAAAGTGATCTGGGAAAGTGGCTTTTAAAAGAGACCCAATAAATTGGATCCAATTTACAAAGATTAATTAGCTTGTTTTGCTGCTGTCTCAGCAATTGAGTGGCTTTAACTGTTTTGTTTCTTTAAAACGACTAGCTTGAATTATGTAAGGAAACTTCTCTCTCTGTGCATCTCTTGATTTGATTCAAAAGACCAGAAACACGGATTATTCTCTTCCAGTGAGAATGAACTGCTCCATAGGCCAGATGAAGAGAAATCTCACAAACATAAGGTGCAGAGAAAGAAGGCAGACACAAAGGAGGACTGTGAATCCCATTCATATCATCTCGGAAACAGGCAAATCCATCTGTGATGTTAGAAGTCGGTATAGTGGTTCCTTTGTTGGTGTGAGTGGCTGGGAGGGGCAGGAGGGCCTCGGGGTACAGGGACGGGCTCCGTCTTTGTCCAGATGCTGCTTACACAGACGTAGACACATGTCTGTCCACTTAGGATCTGTGACATGTATGTCTGTTATATTTCATTCAAAAGTTTCCTAAAAAATAAACAAACGGAATGTACTTTTTTGTGAATCCCATTCATATCATCTCGGAAACAGGCAAATCCATCTGTGATGTTAGAAGTCGGTATAGTGGTTCCTTTGTTGGTGTGAGTGGCTGGGAGGGGCAGGAGGGCCTCGGGGTACAGGGACGGGCTCCGTCTTTGTCCAGATGCTGCTTACACAGACGTAGACACATGTCTGTCCACTTAGGATCTGTGACATGTATGTCTGTTATATTTCATTCAAAAGTTTCCTAAAAAATAAACAAACGGAATGTACTTTTTTAAAGTAAGTTGTAATAGCATCCAAAAATAAACCCCTAGTGTCAGCATGGCTGATGTCGACCCTGCTACTGCTGTTCACTGATGTGGGGGTCTTGGGAGCCCAGCTCCCCACTTCTCACATCCTCTGGTGCAGAAAAAAGGGGATGGGGTTTAATTAAATGCTCTCCTGGAGAAGACACCTCTTCCTACCTGTTTAGGTGGAGATTGAACGTTTGCTTGACCTCGCCTGTGATCTTGTAGAAGAAAGTTCGGCAGGCTTAGTGAGCCTACAGCTCAGATTTCACAGTCAAAGCACACATACATACGTGCACACACATGTGCACACGTGGGAGTGTTGAGCCCCTCTCAGCATCCTCTCATCACCCATCGTCAGCCTTGACTTTCCCATTCATCTCTGTCCTCATCTCATCTCCACCTCCTTGATCTTAGTAAGTGTATCTGTCTCCTGGGGTTGCCATACAAAGTACCACAGACTACATGGCTTAAGACAACAGAAAATTTTCATCTCACAATTCTGGAGGCTAGAAGTTCAAGATCAAGGTGCTGGCAGCCACAACAGGATCTTTTCTGTGCCTCTCTTCTAGCTTCGGGTGGCCTCAGTGATCCTTGGCTGCGGAATGATGGCTCTAGTATTTTGCCGCCATTTGGCATTCTCTCATGACCTCTGTCCCTCTCTGTACATCCATGCCCAAATTTTCCCTTCTTGTTAGAGACACCAGGCATATTGGTTAGGGCTCCCCCTAATCACCTCGTCTAAACTTGATGACCTCTGTCAAGACCCTATTTCTGGGCTTCTCTGGTGGGATAATGGTAGAGAATCCACTTGCCAATACAGGAGACATGAGTTCAATCCCTAGTCTGGGGAGATCCCGCATGCCACAGGGCAACTAAGCCTTTGTACCACAGCTATCGCGCCTGTGCTCTAGAACCCGAGCTCTGCCACAGTTAGAAGCCCAAGCACTGCAGCTAGAGAGAAGCCATTGCTACCGGAAACTAGAGAAAAGCCTCCCAGCAAGGAAGCCAACACAGCCAGAAAAAAATCAATCAATCAATCAAATTATTTTTAAAAGATCCTATTTCCAAAAACGATCATACTCTGAGATATGAGGCCCTAGACTTTCAACATGTTTTTTTTTGGAGAACACAATTCATCTCAACATCCAATGATTAAAAGACTTCAGGAAAAACTGAAGTAACCCCCAGCTCTATACCCTGCCAGGAAAGAATAAAGATTCCAGGTCGAGACCAAACACCAAGAGGGATTTCCTACAGTCCAGTGGTGAAGACTTTGAGCTTCCACTGAAGGGGACCCGGGTCCAATCCCTAGTCAAGGAACTAAGATCCCACAAGCCAAGGGGAATGACCAAAAAAGAAAAAGAAATTAAGAAAATAAGAGCGAGCACCAAGAGACTTGAATAAGTAGTAGTAATCTCTCATGTTTTAATCATACTTCCCACACCCAAAGCACTTTCATAATCAAAGTATCATTTGGTTCCCCACAGTAGAAAAGTGAATTTCCTAGATAGCTCAGTGGCAAAGAATCGGCCTGCCAATGCAGGGACATGAGTTCAATCGCTGCGTTGGGAGGATCCCCTGGAGTGGGAAATGACAACGAACTCCAGTATTCTTGCTGGGATAATCACATGGACAGAGGAGCCTGGCAGTCTACACTTCATGGGGTCAAACAAAGAGTCAGACACTACTGAAGGGACGGAGCAGTCACTTGCTGGTGGAGAAAAATGGAGATGGAGTAAGAAAGGGAGAAATGCAAGCTCTGGGGCCAGACGGCCTGGGTTGGGATCTCAGCTCCTTTTGCTACCAACTGCTTGACCTTGGGAAGGTTATCTCTGTACCGTGGTTTCTTCACTTGTCAAACAGGGATGTACTGAGGATGAAATGAATTAATAGAAGAAGCACTTACAACCGTGCCTGGTACGAATGGATAAGCGTTAGCTACAGCTAAGTCAGGACACCAGACAGCGTCATCCACATCTTACAGATGAGGAAACAGAGACTAATAAGGTGATTCAAGGCAGATCCAGAACGGATCCAGAACCCAGCACTGACTCATGGGTTTTCTGGCCTGACTTGCTGTCCTCTTTAGGTAATAATAACAACAATGACAGTTACCTCTCACTGAGCACACACTAACTGCCAGGCACTGTGCTTTATATACAGCATCTCATTTAATTCTCATAAGACCTTGTGAAGCTGGGCTTGTGAGCCCCACTTTAGAGCTGAAGCACTTAGCTACTGATGGGAAGCCAGGTTTTGAGTACAGGCCTCTGCAACTTCAGGGTCTGAGTTTTCGACCCCTTGTGCACCATCTCCTTCCCTAATAGCTCAATTGGTAAAGAAATCCTCCTGCAATGCAGGAGACCCCGGTTCAATTCCTGGGTCAGGAAGATTGTCTAGAGAAGGGATAGGCTACCCACTCCAGTATTCTTGAGCTTTCTCGGCTATTCTTGGCTCAGCTGGTAAAGACTCTGCCTGCAATGTGGGAGACCTGGGTTCGATCCCTGGGTTGGGAAGATGCCCTGGAGAAGGGAAAGGCTATCGACTCCAGTATTCTGGCCTGGAGAATTCTGGCCAGGGTTGCAAAGAGTCGGACATGACTGAACGACTTTTACTATGCACCATAACCTCTAGAAAGATCTTACTTTATAACACGGTGTTGCCAGGATGGATTGCGTGACATTTGTAAGTTCCCCGAGGGTTAGGAAGCAGCCAGTTCTAACCATCCTTCTCCCTATTGCTACAGGCACTGGAGCCCCATAAGTGTCCCATCTGCGCCCACGGAAGGATTTGCAGATCCAACATCAGAGCTTAGGGTGCCAACCCCGGGAGAGAAGAGACGCTAGATGAGAGCTGGATAGCCAAGGCTGGGGCTGGGCGCCAGTGGGATCCTCTGATGCTGCCAAGCAGACAGAGAGAATGTGGTGCCAGCACCCAGAGGGAGCTGCAGTGCCCAGGCACAAAGGCTCTGGGACACCTTTGAAGTCTGTGTGGAGATAGAGGAATGGCAACCCCCGCCCCTCCCCGCTGGGTGCAGCTGGGCCTGGAGGGGAATGCTCCTCTTCAGATGGGCTTCAGACACCGCCTGCCTGGTTGGAGGCATCAAGCAAAGCCCCAGTGGCAGCAGCCCTCTGGGGCTTCACCAGGCTGGGCTGACACGCGTCCCAGTGTGCACACGTGGTTGTGGCTGACGGCCCAGGCAGACGCGACTGTTTTGGCTCTATCACTGATTCTTCTCCCTCTATCAGCAGTACCACACTCGGTGTCCTTGATCCCAGCTCTCCTGATTAGGGTCGCCGCAATCCGTGGGTCCCCGCCTGTGCCCCTGTGGGGCCCCTGGTAGATCCACCAAGGTTAAAGCCATCAGTGGAGGCTGGAAATGAGGCCAGTGGGGTGGTGCAGATGGGGAGGAAGGGTTCGGATGGATATTTTTCCAACAGGATTTAAAGAGTGCTGTTCAGGGCTTCCCTGGTGGGGCCTGCCAATGCAGGGGACATAGGTTCCATCCCTGGTCTGGAAAGATCTCACATGCTGAGAAGCAGCTAAGCCTGCGTGCCACCACTACTGAATGCCTAGAGCTCCTAGAGTCTGTGCTTCTCAACAAGAGAAGCCACCACCACGAGAAGCCTGCGCACCACAGTCAAAAGGAGCCCCGGCTTGCGGCATCTGGAGAAGCCCACATGCAGCCACAAAGACCCCCCACAGCCAAATAAAATAAGTAAATAAGCTTATTTAATATATAATTTAATATATAATTATAAATATAATAAAGAACGTGGTCCTAAATCTCTCTTGTCCCCCTGGTGAGTGATTTATGGTGACAGCTCTGAGCCTGGAGTGGACTTCAGGGTGGGGGGGGCCACAGTGTAAAAAGCTGGCCGCCTCCTTTGACTTCCATTTAGGCCAGCTCTCCAGGGGCATTGAGAACTACTTATAGAGTTCTCCCAGAAGAATGAGGGCTGTGGCCCAAGCCAGAGGTGTTTTACTCCCCTGGAGGTGGGATTTCATTGTAAGTTTCAACATCAAGGAGGTGTGAAGGTTAGGTACAAATCCTGACAATCAGTACCACCTGAGGAAGTCCAGAAAGGGGCTCCACGGGCTGGGGCTTCTCAGACTTCAGGTGCACAGTGTGGAAGCAGCTGGAAATCTCATGAAAATGCAGATTCTCAACCAGTAGGTCTGGGGGGACCCAGGGGCCTTGTGTTTCTGACTTACTTGCCCCTAAGCTTTGTCTTCTGGATTAAGAGATACTCCTGTTCTGTCCTGGTATTCCCTTCCACATACACCACTGCTGCCAAAAACCTAAAATAAAACAGGGGAATTGCATTTTCTGAAAGTGCCTTACACAATCCAAATCATTGGGAAAGGACTGCCATCCTGTATTTAGAATTTTTATCTGTCCCCTCCTCTTTCTCTGCCAAGAATGGTCTTAATGATCAGGTCAGAGGGTAGAAAGCAAAGGATAAAGAAGATTTCATTGAGAGTCTTGGGTAATCTTAAAGAAAGAGCAGAATCAACCATATGAAAAGGGCCAGATTTTGCCCTAAAATACAGTCTTAAGGTGATTTGGATATGTATGCATAACAATACTATTAAACATGGTTAAAGGCAAATTCTATCTGTTCTTTGTGCTTTTCTGTATTCCCCAAATTTTCCACAAATGAACCTATGTTGCTTTCACTTTTTTTTTTTTTTTGGTTGCACCTTGAGGTACATGGAGAAGGCAATGGCAACCCACTCTTACCTGGAAAATCCCATGGATGGAGGAGGCTGGTAGGCTGCAGTCCATGGGGTCGGGAAGAGTCGGACAAGACTGAACGACTTCACTTTTCACTTTTCATGCCTTGGAGAAGGAAATGGCAACCCAGTCCAGTGTTCTTGCCTGGGGAGAATCCCAGGGACGGAGGAGCCTGGTGGGCTGCCATCTATGGGGTCGCACAGAGTAGGACACGACTGAAGTGACTTAGCAGCAGCGGCTTGAAGTACGCAGGATCTTAGTTCCCACACCAGGGATGGAACCTGCGCTTCCTGCAGCAGCATTGAGGAGTCTTAACCACAGTACTAGTAGGGAAGTCCCTGCTTCCACTTTTTAAAAAAGGCTAACCTTGAAACATTATGGATTTTGGAAATGCATTGGTCTTGCCTCTGGTGCTGGGAACCAGAATAGAATCTTTAACATCTAAGAGCTGATACTGTATAAACAGGTGCACTCTGCAGATAACTGAACCCTGGGAGATAGAGGGAGGGCAAGGATCTTCTGGAGTTGATGAGACCAAGCCAGCATGCAGGTCAACATTGAATCACCACTTAGCACTGAAGGAGGGAGGGAGACAGCTCCTGGGGAGCACCCTGTCTCTGCCTCCTGAGGTCATGCTGACCGCTTGTAACCCAAGGTCTGATTTATTTTAGTTTCTACATCTGTGAGCAAGGCCAGCTTGCACAAATGTTGGTCTGGCATCCTGATCTGTGTTTACAAATCAATGAGAAGACTATCGAAATCAAGAAACTGTGACTGAGTGCATTTTATACATGAAAAAAGGCAGGTTGGAAAGAGTGGAATTAATCATGGAAATGGAAACTTCATAACTCAGTTTCCCTCCGAGGACATTTCCTCTCCATCAGGGATTCCCCGTCTTCAAAAGTGTTAGAGCAGCGTGACTCTGGATTATCAGCAGGGTGTTTGTATACAGTAGGTGCTCATTTTTTAAAATACTCTGATATTTCTTTCACAATCCGAGCATAGAGCATTGAACAGTTTTAGGAAATCTTCTTTCCCCACTGGTAGCCACAAACTTTGAAAGAGGTTTGCATATACCATCACCAATACCTATTTGTTAAACAAAGGAATATCAAAACAGTAAGATTTAGGAGGATCGAAAAAACAAAACAGGTTGCTAAGAGACAGAAAAAGAGATGGCTCTAAATGTAGCAATGTTCTTTTATGTTTACACATATAAGATGGCTTTCTGGGTTTCACACACGTGATTTCTAATGCTTGAGAAAATAAATTAGAGGAGGGCTGCCTTCTTAGGTCCCTCCACCCTCTGTTCAGGAAAGAAGACTGGATTTCTGTTACTACCTTGACTGATCTCTCTACTGCTTATTTGCCAGGCCCTCTCAAATTTGAATAATCTTCATCCTTCATGCCTAGGTTGCAAAGGTAAATAGAAGCGACATTTGCTCTTTTGTCCCCAGTCTTCACGCCTCTGGGTCCTTTGTTGACCTACACCCATGATCCTTCCCATCAGGTGTCCTGTATTTTCATGGCTTCCTCTAGTAAAAAAGGAAAAACTATACACAGGTCTGAATAACTGGTAATAATGACAGTGTAGAGTAGTTGAGATATGGTATTCCAGGCCAAACTGCAGACCAATTTGTCTCCTAAGGCTCTCCTTGACTACTTCTTTTTTTTTTTTAAGTATTTATTCATTTATCTTTGGCTGTGTTGTATCTTCATTGCTGTGCGGGCTTTCTCTAGTTGCTGCGCACAGGCTTCTCATTGCAGAGGCTTCCCTTGTTGTGGAGCACTGGGATGCGTGGGTTGCAGCTCCCAGCCTCTAGAGCACGGACTCTTGGGCTTAGTTGCTGTGTGGCATATGAGATCTTCTCATATCAGGGATCGACCCCTTGTCTCCTGCATTGGCATGTAGATTCTTTACCACTGAGCCACCAGTGAAGCCCCTTCCCTGACTACTTTGAATCCTCTGTTTTCAGTGTCAGGGTATCCCTGGACCCCAGAGCATGTTTCTGAGGCTATCTATTGCCTTCTGGGAAGGCTCTGGACCTGCAGTCTCACCCTGACCCCATACCTCTCCCCTTCTCACCATCCCATCCAAACTTACCCAGCCTTGCCCCAGTCTTCAGTATCTTTGTCAGAAACTGACCAAATCTAACAACAGGCCCCTTAATAGTGAGAATTAAAGTGCATTTTTGAGATGATAGACCTTCAAATCACCCAACATAAGCAACTCTGCCCTTGGATCCAGGAGCCCCATAAAGATTGCTGACAGGTGAGTGAAGCTGTGCCTGCATGGTCCCCTCCCGATTCCATAGCACCTTCCTCCAGCCCTATGGGCGTTGGTGATTCACTGGTACTTCAGAGGACCAAATTGTCCCCTAAGTAAAGCAGATAAGAAAAAAACACAAAATAGTCTTTGCTGTGGTAAATCATTTCCCTTTCAGTGTGTTTGCACCATCTACTTCTGAACCAAAGTCCCTGGCTGATCAAACTGGTATATAACCAGTTAGATTCTCCCAGCAGTGAGCATAGCAGACGCCCACACCTCTGTTGTAATGATGTGCACTCCTGGACCACCTGGCTCATTGATAAATGGGCTCCACAGCATACCTTCTCAACTGAGAGAACCAAAGACCAGATGTGGTCCTCAGTGCCTCCTTCCCTTGGCGAGAATCAGCCTGGAGCTCTCACAGTTTGCCACATGGAGTTGGTAATGGACAAGGAAGCCTGGCGTGCTGCAGTCTATGGGGTCACAAAGAGTCGGATACAACTGAGCGACATGAACTGACTGACCACTGTCCTCCGTTGAACTCCATGGCTGATTATGGAAAGCCCTCTGCTGTAGAGAGAAGCAATTGGGAAGACTCAGAAATCTGGGTGTGCTAGCAACCAGCAGCTAATGAGAACAGTGTTTCATTCATCTGCTGTCAGAGGAAGCAGGAGCTGGAGTTCTCAGACCCTGGTCAACTGAACAGGAACTTGAGTAGGAGTCTCTGGAAGCAGAGAAGTCTACCGTCGTTGTTACACCAGGCTGTGGTGGCATCTGGGTTGAAACTAAAAGACCCCTACTTGAGAGTATAGGATGGGGGCCTGGTTAGGAGTTTGAACTTTGGTGGGCCACACAGCTCCTGGAAATTTCCAGGAGAGCCTCCTAACCAGCAGTTACCCAGCTCTGACTCATTCTTAGTTCACCGACAGGAATGCAACTCCCAGTCTAACTAAGGATGTTGAAACTGGAGAAATACATTCCTGGGGCATGTGTGTGTGTGTGTGTGTGTCTGTGTGTGTGTGTGTGTCTGTGTGTCTGTGTGTCTGTGTTGGGAGTGGGGTATACCACTTACTTTCTGATCAGAGAGCAAATGTGATTGAACTTACCCAGGGAAAGGTAAGTTATAGACATACATAAACGTTACAAGTTTATCTCTTAAAGATTTGTCAGCCTAAACTTACTTATATAACATGATGAAACCCACCAGCTTCGGCAATAGAGAGAGATGTAGGTGTGAATTTCAGCTGTGCTCACTGTGTGGCCTTAGGCAAGTTAGTTAACTTTTCTAGGTCTCAGTGCCTTTATCAGTAAGATGGAGATGATGACAACAATAGCTCCGTCCAATCAGAGTTATTTTGAGGACTGAATGAGCTAAGGCGGTTGAAGTGATCAAACCGCTTAACATTCATAAATGTTCAATACATGTCAGCTATAATGCTGAGAGTGTGAAAGTTCATCATCTTTGGTAAAAGTCGAGTTTATTTAGGTCTAATTTATGTGCAATAAAACTCACCCCACTTGATGTACAAATTTTAACAAGCACATACAATCATGTAACCAACACCACAATCAAGATGCATCACCCCTAAAAGTTCTTCTGGTCCCCTCTGTCATCAACTCTTCTCCCCATCCTCCACCTCAGGCAACCACTGATGTTTTCTCTCCCTCTAGTTTTGTCTTTTACTGAATGTCATAAATGTCACCATGCAGTATGTATTAATAGAAGAAAGCGCATCATTTTTAAAGACTGACATATAAGTGACATCCAATATGTTTCTAAGTGGATTAAAGAATCAAGATACAATTTTCATTTCAAATCAGGTGATATATTTTCCATTGACTTATAGAAGAGGTGTGATATCTTTCAAATACCTCCTGAATTAGTTTCTTTAGGGGTAAGCGGGTCTTTGTCATACACTATCAGTCATTAAGTCTCAGCCTGGAGGTCGGGGCTGGCAAGGAGGAGATCTCAGGGATTCAGAAAGGGGAAATACAAATTCCCTTCCTTACCTGTATGGATAAAGGGGTGAGGAGAGAGTCATGTGAGTCAGGAAGTGAGTCACATGGTACTCCATCTCTCCATTTTAGGAAAAGTCTGGGGGAGTGGTGGAGAGGAATGCCAAGGGCAGGGGCATTTCATTTCTTTGTTTGTTTCAAGTCATGGCTAGGACTCTGGGGTGAGGTTGTCTTGCCACCTCCTTGTGCCAAACCTAGGAGGTAGCCACTCCTCAGTAAGCCTGGTAGAACCATGACTATTTCAGCTCCCATATGGCATGGAGGGGCCCTAGACGTCCCCTCATGGAAAGGGAGAAGAAGATGGAGCTGAGCTGAGAGAGGCCCGCTGTCACGAGGGGAGCTGACCCTACAACAGGGAGGATGGGCTAATCCCCCAGAGCAGGGACTGGACAGAGGGCATGGCCTGGAGGGCTTAACACCAGCAACAGGCTGCCAAAGGCAGGCTAAGTTGTGTCCTACTCTTGAGACCCTATGATGTAACCTGCCAGGCTCCTCTGTTCACAGAACTTCCTGGGCAGAATACTGGAGTGGATTGCCGTTTTTTTCTTCTTCTTCAAGGGCTCTTCCTGACCCGGGGAATCGAATCTGAGTCTCCTGCATTGGCAGGAGGATTCTTTAACGCTGAGAAGCCCTACCTGGAAGCCCCCAGGCACCAGGAATCAGCCCCAAACTCTGATCTCCAATCAACTGAGCTGTATGCAGAGATCAGCAGGGAGGCAACAATGGGCAACAGTGGGGATCAGAACACAAGAGACACTTCTGGATTCTAGACCTTCATCCCTAGTCCCATGTTATTCCTCCCAATCCCATTTTAGGGAAACAAAGGAGAGGGCAACAAAATCAGAAAGCCCAAGCATTTTCACTTATTATTGCAGCAGAAGAAGGTGAGTCTGTAGGCAAGGGCTTGAGGGAAAGTCAGAAGCTGCTTTCTCAGGCCACCTGAGCACACTGTGGGTAGACTTCCCGCTCCGGTGCACTTGCATTACAACTTCACAGACGCTTTATCTTAGTTTCTGGTCTATTGTCTCTTGATGGTGGTGTCTAAAATGGCAGCTTTAAGAATCATGGTCTTGCAACCAGTAGTCCCAAAGTGTAACACATCCCTCTGCAAGAAGTGATTTTTAAAAGTTTGCTACTCAAGAGGCTTCCTTGGTGGTTCAGTGGTTAAGACTCTGTGCCCACAAAGTAGGGGGCATGGGTTCAATCCCAGGTGGGGAACTAAGATCCCACATGACAAATGACATAGACGAAAAAGAGTTTTCTACTCAAATAGGCAGCCTGTAACCTATCTTCAAGCTCAGGATTTCGCCATTCAGATTTCTTTAATAAGCCTGCTCCCTTTCATTTTAGGATACACACAAAGGTACCTCATGCCATTACTCACATCTCTGCATTTCCACACAGCAAATAAGAGTTTTTCATAATGAGCAACTGAAGTGGGAGTTCACTACTAGGAGATTAAGAAAATGATTATAAATAACAGGAAAAGCAAATGCCCTTTATCTGAGAGCAAATAAACCTCAAATGTTAGGGCAAGTTACAATGCCACAGTGATCAAGTAATTAGTAGTTACTATTGAAATAAGCTTAACCAGGGAAACTCAATAGGCAATTATATTTCCCATATGTAACTGAGCAAGGAAAAATATGAGAATTTAAGAATGTACAAAATGAACTTCTTTGTAGACCTCTATTAACATTGGATGTTGAAACCTGCATAGCATTTAAAGTACTTGTGTTTGCTCAGTTGCTAAATCATGTCCAACTCTTTGTGACCCCATGGACTGTAGCCTGCCAGGTTCCTCTGTCCATGGGATTTTTCAGGTAAGAATACTAGAGTGAGTTGCCATTTCCTTCTTCAGGGGATCTTCCTGACCCAGGGATCAGACCTGCATCTCCTACTTTGGCAGGCAGATTCTTTACCACTGAGCCACCTGGGAAGCCCCACAGTAAAGTATATCATTATTTTTCCCACTCTGTTATTACACTGAAGTGAGCCCATCAATCTAGGGAAAAGGTGAAAGTTGGCATCTTGAAATGCACTGGTAAATTATAAATTATGAGAGTTTTTGTTAAGCTGGTATTTACAGCTCCATCAAGGATTTTATGTTATTCACATCTAGACTATATAAACAATCAATGCCCACAAACCCATTCCAGTTAATTAGTGCTGTTTCCGTTTTCAAAGTCACACAAGACCCTTCTTGCAGCCAGATATACCTGAGATAGAGATGTTTTGAGAGGGTCCACTCGGATCAAGATTTAAAATACAGTCACTTATAATAAAGGCTTCTGAAGCCAGACTGCTTCAGTCAGTTCAGTTCAGTTCAGTTGCTCAGTTGTGTCTGACTCTTTTCGATCCCATGAATCACAGCATACCAGGCCTCCCTGTCCATCACCAACTCCCTGAGTTCACCCAGATTCACGTCCATCGAGTCAGTGATGCCATCCAGCCATCTCATCCTCGGTCGTCCCCTTCTCCTCTTGCCCCCAATCAGAGTCTTTTCCAATGAGTCAACTCTTCGCATGAGGTGGCCAAAGTACTGGAGTTTCAGCTTTAGCGTCATTCCTTCCAAAGAAATCCCAGGGTTGGATCTCCTTGCAGTCCAAGGGACTCTCAAGAGTCTTCTCCAACACCACAGTTCAAAAGCATCAATTCTTTGGCGCTCAGCCTTCTTCACAGTCCAGCTCTCACATCCATACATGACCACTGGAAAAACCATAGCCTTAACTAGACGGATCTTTATTGGCAAAGTAATGTCTCTGCGTTTTAATATGCTGTCTAGGTTGGTCATAACTTTCCTTCCAAGGAGTAAGCGTCTTTTAATTTCATGGCTACAGTCACCATCTGCAGTGATTTTGGAGCCCCAAAAATAAAGTCTGACACTGTTTCCCCTGTTTCCCCATCTATTTTCCATGAAGTGATGGGACCGGATGCCGTGATCTTCGTTTTCTGAATGTTGAGCTTTAAGCCAACTTTTCCACTCTCCTCTTTTACTTTCATCAAGAGGCTTTTTAGTTCCTCTTCCCTTTCTGCCATAAGGGTGGTGTCATATGCATATCTGAGGTTATTGATATTTCTCCCAGCAATCTTGATTCCAGCTTGTGTTTCTACCAGTCCAGAATTTCTCATGATGTACTCTGCATAGATGTTAAATAAGCAAGGTGACAATATACAGCCTTGATGTACTCCTTTTCCTATTTGGAACCAGTCTGTTGTTCCATGTCTAGTTCTAACTGTTGCTTCCTGACCTGCATATAGGTTTCTCAAGAGCTCAGATGTCAAATAGGACTTGGGCAAATATGATGTCTATAGACTTGATGGATTTCTGACTCTGAAAATTCTGGATAATTTTCAGAATCAAAACTTCAGAATCCCATCTTCAGATTTCCCAGCCAGGAGAAGCAAACAGGAAACAGCCCTTGTTATTGACTTAGCAACTCAGTTTATCCCTCCGAAGTCTGAAGTCCCCCCCCACACCCCGTTTTTTTTTTTGGTGAGCTCTTCATTCATTTGTGTACTGATTTATTCATGTGCTTATCTTATTAGTTATTTATTTCTGTGTATCAAGTTACCCCCAAGACCTAGCGGCTTAAAACTGCACACATTTATTATCTCTTGGTTTCTGAGGGTCAGGAGCCTGATGTGGCTTAGCTGAGATCTCTGCTTCGGTGTCTCCCACAGGGCTGTAATCAAAGTGTCAGCCAGAGGTGGAGTCTCCAGCAGGAAGCAACCACTCCCAAGCTCATGTGGTTGTGGGCAGGATTCAGTTTCTTGCAGGATGTTGGACTGGACCTCAGCTCCTCCTGAGGACCCCCTCAGCTCCTTGTGATGTGATCATTTCCAACATGGCAGCTTGTTTCATCAAAGCATGCAAGCTGAGAAGGTAACCAGCAAGATGGAAGTTATACTCTATTATGACCTGATAATGGAAGTGAGATCCTCTCACAGTTGCCATTTCTCATGGTTCAGAAACAAGTTTCTCAGGGTAAGGAGAATACACAATGCTGTGAACACCAGCAGGTAGAGATATTTGGGGACCATTTGAGAGGTTGTCAATCTCATCTATTAAGAGTTTGTTGAGCCCCTCCTAGCTGTGTGGCCCTGTGCCAGGTACAGAAGATACAGTGAGGAGCACCCTTCTCTCATCACAATTCACAACCTATCTGGGTGAAAGGGGACAGACAGTCAGATGATTGCAACTGGTAACAAACAGGCTGAGTTGGAAATACAGGGAATAAAGGCTCCTCTTATCCAGTCTAGGTCGAGGGAGATAGGATGCATGTCAGGGACAGGCAATTCAGTGGAGGCTTGAAGAAGGACTGGTCCAGATAGAGAGGAGGAAGGAAGTTTTCCAGGAAGAGGAAACAGCCTGTGCAAAGATACTGAGGCAGGAAAGATTGCATTGTGTATGAGGGGAGAGTGGCCGGAGCATAGACTGAGGGAATGGAAACAGCAAGAGGAGGAAGGGGGGCCTTGTCTGCTATCCTAAGGAGTCTGGCCCACGGCCAGTGATCTTCTCAAGGAGGCCCTTGAGAGGTGACTCAGAGACCTCTGTGACCACCTTTCTCCTTCTCCTGAGGTCTTCTCCCTAGTGGCCTGCAATTAGTCTTGGGGCTGTGACCATGTTCAGATGCTCCCAAGTGCCTCACTCCTCTTTATCTTGTGATGATATCCTGCTGATATTTTGTCTGCTATCCTAAGGAGTCTGGCCCACGGCCAGTGATCTTCTCAAGGAGGCCCTTGAGAGGTGACTCAGAGACCTCTGTGACCACCTTTCTCCTTCTCCTGAGGTCTTCTCCCTAGTGGCCTGCAATTAGTCTTGGGGCTGTGACCATGTTCAGATGCTCCCAAGTGCCTCACTCCTCTTTATCTTGTGATGATATCCTGCTGATATGGTACCATACAGACCCAAAGGCTCTTCCTCCTTCCACCCTTAGGGATTTGCCAGCAAGTTTCAAGCAAAACCAGATGTGTATGTGTGCTTGGTTGCATTCAACTCTTTGAGACCTCCATGGACTGTAGCCCACCCCCTAATATATAAAACACAAAAGCAGAACCACTCAGATCAAAGACAGTTACAGGAGGAGAAGGAGCCCCGAGGAACATCTTCCCCCACATTCCCACAAGGGTTCCCAAGACACCTCTCTGGGGCTTTAGAACACCTCTAGGGTGCCAGAAGCTCCAGGAGTCTGATGAACCTAGCTTAAGAAACACACTTGGCCACAAATTTGCCAACTATTATTTCCAAGGACTCATCCTTTCAATAAACCTGTGTCGAACCTTTACGATGTGCCAGGCATGAAGAAGGCAATGAGCATTTGAGGGAATTTGCTGCAATTCACGGGGTCGCAAAGAGTCAGACACAACTGAGTGACTGAACTGAACTGAAGACAGTCTCTTCCTTCTAGGAACTAAGGAGCGATTCACCTGGGTGAGTGACTCACCATGTTGCAATGCAATGTGCAGTTACAGAGGGTGGGGCAGGGAACCCTGGTGGCTCAGAGGGGACACAGGCAGAAAAGCTTTCAAGAATAGATGAAGCAGGACTTCCCTGGTGGTCCAGGGGCTAAGATTCCCTGCTCCCAAGGCCTGGATTCCATCCCTGGTCAGGGAACTAGATCTCACATTCCACAACAAAGACACAGCACAGCCAAATAAATAAAGAAATAAATATGTATATATATTTTTTTAATAGATGAAGCTTGAGTGAAAAGGAGTTTGCAGATGAGCAAGAGGCTAGGGGTGGTACCTGTCTCTAAGGATTTGCCCTTGAAATCACTTCTTTCCCCCTGCCCAGCTCAGACCTGGGTACCCTGTTCTCACTAGGCTAAAACAAGGGCCCAACGTTTTCAGTAGAAAGGTCTTGAGTACGCTCCCAGGCTCTATAACAACCATGGTGTGGGCAAGCTTGTACTGAAATCACAGTTTCTGGATTGAGATAGAGGATGGACAACTTTTACACATTTCTGGACCCCAAATTGTCTTTCCCCACTTCTAAACAAAGAGACTGAACAGGGAACACTCTACCCATCTCAGAGCATTTCCTCCCAACCAGGGCTCTGCTCAGAAGGGGAAAGGATCTCCTGTCTGCTGGAGTCTTAGACTGAGGTCACTCATCAGGCCGGGCATGTTCCATTGGTCTCTGAGGTTCCCGATGGGTCTTGATAATTCAGAGTTCTAGCGAGAGCTAGCTTCCGTTTGCTGAATAATTATGCAGAGATCTAACTAATCATTCGTTGTTTGTGTGTGTGTTAGTCGCTCAGCTATGTCTGAATCTTTGCAACCCCATGAATTGTACCCCACCAGGCTCCTCTGTCCATGGAATTCTCCAGGCAAGAATATTGGAGTGGGTAGCCATTCCCTTCTCCAGGGGCTCCTCCTGACCCAGGGAGTGAACCGGTATCCCCACATTGCGGGCAGATTCTTTGCCAGCAGAGTCACCAGGGAAGTCATAACAACGAAAGCTCATACCAGTCTTAAAACAGTAAAGTCAGTAAATTTAGAGTCTTACTGAAGGGTGCAATAGTAGGCTGACGCTCTGTGCTATCAGAACAGTCAGCCGTTCAAAGGAAAATGCTTCAGGACTGGATGCTGGGCTGTGCAAGACTTGCGGTCTGTTGTTTAATTGTTTTATCTCTGGTGACTCATACAACAGCTTTAGCTTAGCCTCAGGCCAGGTTTGGATAATGATGGCAAAAGAGTCCAGCTTAGCTCTGTCTTCCTCCTGCAGATCTTTCTTCCCACAAAAAATAAAATCTGTCTTTGTCTTACAGACTCAACCCACCTTTGAATTTTCCCACACGTTGTCAAGTCCTAGCATAGTATCATGGGACACCTATACCTCTTATCATGTGTTTATAGCGTTTATACAGTTTTATACTGCTTTGCTTCCTTTGTCTGCCAGAGTAGATGGTAAGCTCCTTTCAGTTTCAGGGAATGCTTTCTGCATATTGGGATTTATGATTCTTTGCCACCTCCGCTAGGCTTAGCACAGTGTTAGGCAAGCAGGTGCTCTATAAATATTTGTGTGAATGAATAACCGTGGCCTGCCCCATGTATTATGCTTTTCAGTAGAAAGGTCTTGAGTACGCTCCCAGGCTCTATAACAACCATGGTGTGGGCAAGCTTGTACTGAAATCACAGTTTCTGGATTGAGATAGAGGATGGACAACTTTTACACATTTCTGGACCCCAAATTGTCTTTCCCCACTTCTAAACAAAGAGACTGAACAGGGAACACTCTACCCATCTCAGAGCATTTCCTCCCAACCAGGGCTCTGCTCAGAAGGGGAAAGGATCTCCTGTCTGCTGGAGTCTTAGACTGAGGTCACTCATCAGGCCGGGCATGTTCCATTGGTCTCTGAGGTTCCCGATGCGTCTTGATAATTCAGAGTTCTAGCGAGAGCTAGCTTCCGTTTGCTGAATAATTATGCAGAGATCTAACTAATCATTCGTTGTTTGTGTGTGTGTTAGTCGCTCAGCTATGTCTGAATCTTTGCAACCCCATGAATTGTACCCCACCAGGCTCCTCTGTCCATGGAATTCTCCAGGCAAGAATATTGGAGTGGGTAGCCATTCCCTTCTCCAGGGGCTCCTCCTGACCCAGGGAGTGAACCGGTATCCCCACATTGCGGGCAGATTCTTTGCCAGCAGAGTCACCAGGGAAGTCATAACACGAAAGCTCATACCAGTCTTAAAACAGTAAAGTCAGTAAATTTAGAGTCTTACTGAAGGGTGCAATAGTAGGCTGACGCTCTGTGCTATCAGAACAGTCGGCCGTTCAAAGGAAAATGCTTCAGGACTGGATGCTGGGCTGTGCAAGACTTGCGGTCTGTTGTTTAATTGTTTTATCTCTGGTGACTCATACAACAGCTTTAGCTTAGCCTCAGGCCAGGTTTGGATAATGATGGCAAAAGAGTCCAGCTTAGCTCTGTCTTCCTCCTGCAGATCTTTCTTCCCACAAAAAATAAAATCTGTCTTTGTCTTACAGACTCAACCCACCTTTGAATTTTCCCACACGTTGTCAAGTCCTAGCATAGTATCATGGGACACCTATACCTCTTATCATGTGTTTATAGCGTTTATACAGTTTTATACTGCTTTGCTTCCTTTGTCTGCCAGAGTAGATGGTAAGCTCCTTTCAGTTTCAGGGAATGCTTTCTGCATATTGGGATTTATGATTCTTTGCCACCTCCGCTAGGCTTAGCACAGTGTTAGGCAAGCAGGTGCTCTATAAATATTTGTGTGAATGAATAACCGTGGCCTGCCCCATGTATTATGCAGCCAGTATCCTTGACACGAGGGGACCCAGCTGGAGGATTTGTGAGGAAAGGAGGCAGTCTGGGAGGGCTGTGTGGGGCTCACAGCTGGCAGGCAAAGACCACAGACCCTAGGTCAAGTATGTGTGACAGTTAACATCTTTATGCCTTAAAAAAAGAAAGATATATAGATAGAAAGGAAGGCCCCTAACTGAACCTGCATCAAGGATGATTACCATTTACTTAATCCCAGTTTGGACTACACATCACCAGGCTTCACTCGCATCCTTTGTTTTAGTTGTAATTTAGCCATTTTCACCACATTTACTTCTTACTCAAGACAGCATTCCCAGAAAACAGCCCACCTGAGGACTATTTCCTTTCAACTATTGCTGTTCACTCAGAAGTCAGGCAGGTAGGGTTTCATCTACTTGAGCCTGGTGAAAAGTTGAAGAGTGGGTAGAACAACTGGAGTGTCGTGATATGCTTATTTAAAGACTGCATTTGCCTTTTAGTTCAAAGAGGAGCTGGCATGGGCTCTCCCCTGGATCCCGTGTCGGGAGGGGGCTTGGCTTCTGTGAGAGGACAGCCTCTCCTGGCTTTATGACTGCAGGTGACTCACTCAACCACCTGGCAAATTTCTTTCTGCCATTTAAGGTGACAAGGAGAGTGGGGAATCTTATGAACGCTGCAAAGGCCTAAGGATATTATGAGAACGAATTGCTTTTTGTCCGTCCCTTCTAGGAAAAACATCCATGGAAAGTTGCATTCCTGGATTCATCTTTTCCATAAACTGGATCTTCTTCCCATATCCTCTGTCTCTAGCAAAGGGCCTCTTTTCTATGTGACACCTTTCCAGAGACAACCAACCAAGTCTTATCAGTTCTTCCTTTCCAAAGCCTGTGCGTCTGTTCTTTTTCACATTCCTTATTCATCTACTTAGTAACAATTACTAAGCATCAGTGAAATGTAAGCCATTGTATCGGTTGCAATGGGTAAAAATAAGACTAAGAAATAGATATGCATCCCTTGTAGCTCAGTTGGTAAAGACTCTGCCTGCAGTGCAGGAGACCAGGGTTCAATTCCTGGGTTGGGAAGATCCTGGAGAAGGAAATGGCAATCCAGTGTAATATTCTTGCCTGGAGAATCCCATGGACTGTAGCCTGAGGTCACAAGAGTCAGACACGACTTAGTGACTAAACCAACACCACGAAGAATTGGTTCTTATCATAAGAAGTTTCTTTGTTTGGTAATTTTATTTAGTTATTTATTTTTGGCTGTGCTGGGTCTTCATCGCTGAACAGGCTTTTTTCTAGTTGCGGTGCACAGGCTTCTCATTGCAATGGCCTCTCTTGTTGCGGAGCGCAGACTTTAGAGGTGTGGGCTGAAGTAGTTGCAGCATGTGGGCTCAGTTGCAACTCCCAGGCTCTAGAACACAGGCTTAATAGCTGTGTTGCATGGCTTAGCTGCTATGCGGCAGGTGGGATCTTCCCAGACCCTGTGTCTCCTGCATTGGCAGGTGGATTCTTCACCACTGAGCCACAAGGGAAGCCCTACAAAGCTTCTTAAGGGTCACGGTCATCAACTCTTTCTCAGGTATTTTTCTCCTTGTAAGAAACTGAAGGTTCAACTCAAATCTCCTGTCTGTAATCTCTTAGTCATTTTCTCTATCAAGCATTCCACATCCAAATTAATATTTCAAAGTAAACATTTTAATCATGTCATTTCATAGAGTTAAAACTTTTTCATAGCTCTTCACGGCTCGCAGGATAAAGATCAAACTCTTAGTTTAATTCAAATTTAAGAGCTTCTAAAATTGGAAATGAACTTATTTTCTGACCTTACTTTCCAAACTCCTCTTTATAAATATTCTGCTCAGACAAACTGGCCAGATTGTTATGCTGAAACTGTACGTCCAGTCTATTTATTCATCTGTTCAAGAACAGATTGGATGAGACTTCCCTGGTGGTCCAGTGGTTAACAGTTTGCATTTCTGCAGGGGGCATAGGTTTGAAGCTTGGTTGGGGAACTAAGATCTCACATGTCATGTGGAGTGGCCAAAAAAAAAAAAAATTTAATGGAATGGATGTCTTCTGTGTGGCAGTGCTGTGACAAAGGATGGTGTACAGTTTCTGTATTCAAAGAATGTATTGTTTGGACATGGATTCAGACAAATGAACTGACTATGACAATGACAGGAGGACTGATGGAATTAAGCACCAGATGTGAGGGGTGCACACAGACATGGCTGACCCAGCATCCCAGAAGTAAAGCAACGTCACTCAGAGAAAATGACATTTAAGTGAGAAGTTAGGCAAGAGCTGAAGAAAATGTGTTCCAGACAGCAAAAGCCGTGTACTCAATGCCCTGGTGATGAGAACAGGTTGTGTTTAAGAAACAGAATGTGAATCAGAATGGAACATGGAATACAAGTTTGTAGTGTGTGTGTGTGTGTGTGTGTGTGTGTGTGTGTGTGTGTGTGTGTTGAGTTGTGTGTAGGGAAACCAGTAGAGGCTGCAGAGGGAAGCAAGCCTAGATCAGTGGCGATCTCATCAACGAGGCTGACAGGCATAGGCGGGATAAGTTTGAAGCCACAGATTTTCATGACCAGATCTGGCTGTCATCTGGAGAATGCCATGCCCAGGTCCCACAAATCTGGAATGGAGTATTTGGGAGCATTAAGTAAGGTCTTTCTATCTAGGATTATTTTTAGTGATCTTATTAAGATGTTTGATCAATTTCCTTACATTAGTCCTAAAAGTATGAGAGGCCCAACTGAGTCAATCTTTGAGAATTCAGGCTTTTTATGGGGCTTTAAAGGAACAATATAGGAGATTTACCTAAATTGGTACAGAGACTAGTCTATAACCTGGTGGGATTTCATATTAAACTCTTGCTGTAAAGATAACAGGTATCACTGGTTGGGCACTCACAACAAACTCATATATTTTCTTGACCTTGAGTGAGATACCTACTACTATACTCATTTAGTGATGAAAAAATTGAGACTCCACCAGTCTAAGTAACTGGCTCAAGATCTTAGGGTTGATTGTAAATATTTGCTTATTATGAACAAGCAAAGCTGGGATTTGAACCCAGAATGATGTTAATCCAAAGTACAGCTAATCTTAAGGTCTGTTTAGTTGAAATTTACTCCGTATTCATCAAAGAAGTTTTAGCATATTCCATCACCCTTCCTCATACATCCAAGTGTACAGGTTACTCGATGTTTTGCCTAGACTGATAGGCACATAATAATAAACATGGTGTTGGATGAGGAAATGAGGAGTAAAGGGAGGATGCAGCAGGGAAGAGGGTGAGGAGTATTTTATATTGATGAGATATGGGAGAGCGGAGTTTAAACCATGCAAAATGAGTAGAACTGATGCTTCCCTCACTGACTTCAGCTCAGGCCCTCACCTTAGAGTAATAACCAGTAGGTTGGAGGGAAATTGCTTCTCTCTGTGGCCCATTTGAGAGGTGTAATGAATGGCTCCGCACATAAGGCTCCCTTGTACGGAGGAACACAAGTACACAGAACACAGTCCTCCAAAAACAGAGGCCCGTGTCCAGGTTTTAAAAACCACCAACCAACCTGTACTCAGAAACAGCCGTCCATTTAGACGCACAGGAACTGAACAGCCTTAGAAATGTTCCAAGTCAAACGGCCCAGAGCAAAAAACAAACAGCAGCAACTTGCTTCCAGAGGCTTCCAGGAATCACCCTGCCCAATAAAGAAAACAACGGCCAGATCTGCTTGTTAACTAGTTCGAGTCTGAGAAAAGAACTCTGGGCCTCAATCTTGTTTTAACTATTTAACAATGGAAAAAATAATGAAAATGATCCAAGACCTTGAAAATAGGTTAGGAACTCAATGACAAATCAATATTTCAGTTGATATCCCATCACTTACTCTCTGCCCTAGGTAGCAAGGGCAAAGATACTTATTGCAACATTGCTTGTGTAAAAAACCCAGAAAACCACCTAAGTATCCATTAATGAAAGATGACAAATATACTGGTGTAGTCATATTGTGGAATATCATACAACAAGAGAAAGGAAGTACTGTTTTGTTGTTCAGTTGCCAAGTTGTATTTAACCCTTTGCAACCTCACAGACTGCAGCACGCCAGACTTCCCTGTCCTTCACTATCTCCCAGAGTTTGCTCGAATTTATGTCCATTGGGTTAGTGATGCTATCTAGCCATCTCATATTCTGCAGCCCCCTGCTCTTTTTGCCTTCAATCAGTTACATGGTGGACTATCATACAACGAGGAAAAGGAAGCACTAATGGTTGTACTCAGGGAGCTAATTCTCCTTGTCAGTAGAGTGGAAAGAGTAAATTGCCAGATAATATTGACAGTTTGGTGTTGGAGAAGACTCTTGAGAGTCCCTTGGACTGCAAGGAGATCCAACCAGTCCATTCTGAAGGAGATCAGCCCTGGGTGTTCATTGGAAGGACTGATGCTGAGGCTGAAACTCATTTGGCCACCTAATGTGAAGGGTTGACTCATTGGAAAAGACCCTGATGCTGGGAGGGATTGGGGGCAGGAGGAGAAGGGAACGACAGAGGATGAGATGGCTGGATGGCATCACCGACTCGATGGACATGAGTTTGGGTGAAGTCCGGGAGTTGGTGATGGACAGGGAGGCCTGGCGTGCTGCGATTCATGGGGTAGCAAAGAGTAGGACACGACTGAGCGACTGAACTGAACTGGACTGAGCTGATGGACAGTTTGGTAACTTTTAAATATTAAAGAAGTGATAATACTTTAAGTATTATAAAACAGAGAACCAAATGAAACTGTGAATTCTTTCTTACTGAAAACTTTTATTCCTGGGACATACTTCATGGATAAACTTAAATAAGAAGACCCCCAAGAGTAAGGTGAAATTGAGTAAATTATCCGAAATTATGCTTAGTTTTCCAATATATAATCAGTTGAAGGACATCAATGGAAAAAAAATACATTCATAGTAGCAGCAGTATATAACCAAAACTTTATTAAGAAATATGCAAGTAGGGTGAAATAAATGGAGAGGTAGAGTATATCCTGGGTGAGTAAAACCTGACTGCTAAAAAGGATGAACAAATCCTTCTTAAATTAATTTACAAGATTAAGGCAATCCCTCAAAAAATCCCAGTGGAATTTTGTTTTGTTGTTGGCATTTGAGGACATGATTCTAAATAGAATGAGGGAAAAAAAAATCAAGATTTTTATTGTTCCGCTCTATTAAAGCACAGAATGTCAGCTTTTTAAATGTTGTGGTATTGTAAGAATGAAAAAAATTAATAAAACAAAAGAGAACATCTGCCCTGAAACAGATTTATTAGTATCTATTAGTATCTATCAATATATGTATTTGAGATAGAATAC
>SJYC01094342.1:0-68211 GCA_006408675.1 Madoqua kirkii | reverse complement strand
AATTCCAATGTTTTGGCCTCAAGATTTCCATATAGTCATAAGATATACAATTTTATTTGAAAATAAATATTAAGACATAAATGAGAGAAGGACATTCTAAACATAAACAAAAAAAGAGGTCATACGAAAGATTATGTTTTCAGCATAGAAAAAAAAATTAAAACTGTTTTACAGGGCTTCTGAATTACAGAGGAATGAAGGCTCCTGGAGCTTCCCTAGCTTTACCACCTTGTTTCAGCGTATCAGAAATACCACCATCCAGGGACTTCCCTGGAGTTTCAGTGGTTAGGGCTCTGCTTCCACTGCAGGGGCTCAGGTTCAATCCCTAGGCGGGGGGCTAAGATACCGCACTCTGAGTGATGCAGCCAAAAAAATGAAAAGTAAAGAAAAACAAAAAATAACCTGAGGAACTGTAATAGAAATTGAGCTAAGAACAGAAATCAGTGAATCAGAAAACAGAAAAATAAATTTTTAAAAAAGATTTAAAAAAAGAAGAAAGTAAGCTAGGAAAGTAAATGAGTTATTATTGGTTCAGTTTCACTGAGGATGAAACAACTGCAGTTCCCACATCACTGACACTGGAGACATGAATAACAAAACAACAAAGTACAGAATAGATCAAAAGTCAAGTGCAAGCGTCTATGAATATCCCATGACACACCTTGTGTTACAGACAATTGACAAAGGTCCATCATTTCAATGTTTCATCAAAAGGAAAAGATTGTGAAAGCTGCATGAAACTCTGTACTATTCCTACAATGGGAAGAAAGGCGGAAGTAAGAGGGAAATTGCACGTCTCTATGATGATACATTTTTATCCTCTTTTCAGAGTTCACAAGAGAGGTCAAAACCAATCCAATCTGGAATCTTCTGAAGGAGACCCAAAGTCCTCCTGACACCCACAGAACACAGATGACATGGATAAGCAATTATCTGACCTACTCTTCAGTAGTTTTGCTGTTTTTTTTAACCAAAGAACAACACTTAAGGCCTATATTCCCTGGTGGACTCATAAATAACTCTCCAGTTTATTTTTGCTAAAAGTTGGAGGGGAAATAAATTTGCCAAAGTCTCTGCAACACAATCCATATAGATGGAACAAAAACATATTAAAGTTTTGATCTGTATCTACTTTCATGTCACCTTTTTAAAATTTCCCTTCTCTCTCTGTACAGAATTTATCAGCACAGTGGTACATGAATGTAATTTAAAAATAAATACACACACACACACACATATATATGGAGTGTTCATGTTCATGTTTTTAAAAATTTATTTATTTTCAATTGGAAGAAAATTGCTTTACAATGTTATGTTGGTTTCTGCCCTACATTAACATGAATCAGCCATAGGCATACATATGTCTCCTTCCTCTTGAACTTCCCTCCCACTTCCCACCCTATCCTACCCCTTTAGGTTGTCACAGAGCACTGGGTTGCATGATCATGTTTTCTAATGGCAGGGTGCAAAAAAAAAAAAAAAAAAAAATTGGAGACTATCAGTCTAGACCAGAGGGTCTCAGTCTTAATTAAATAACTGTGAAACATGTTGCAGTTAATGTTTTATATCAGATTGGGATTTTTTAAAATCAGAGCAGACTCAGTTTATCTCTCAGTTCTTATATAGGTAGTGTGCTTTAATTTTTTTTTCATTTAAAAGACTATTTTTTAAAGCAAGTTTAAGTTCATAGCCAAATTAAAAATACAGAGATATCTCAAGTATGTCTGCTCCACACACACACAGCCTTCCCCATTAAATGCATCCCTTACTAGAGATGTTGTTCTCCTACCAACATCCCCTACCATTTGTTAAAACTGATGAACCTTCACAGACATGTATGTCATTGTCACCCAGAGTACACAGTTTACGTTAGGATTCACTCTTAGTGTTTTTGTACATTCTATGAATGTGAATAAATGAGAACTGGACCATAAAAAAAAGCTGAGCACTGAAAAACTGATGCTTTTGAACTGTGGCGTTGGAGAAGACTCTTGAGAGTCCCTTAGACAGCAAGGAGATCCAACCAGTCCATCCTAAAGGAAGTCAGTCCTGAAATACTCATTGGAAGGATCGATGCTGAAGCTGAAACTCCAAAACTTTGGCCACCTGATGGAAAGAACTGAGTCACTGGAAAAGACTCTGATGCTGGGAAAGATTGAAGGCAGCAGAAGGGGACAACAGAGGATGAGATGGTTGGATGCCATCACTGACTCAATGGACATGAGTCTGAGAAAGCTCTGGGAGTTGGTGATGGACAGGGAAGCTTAGCATGCTGCCATCCATGGGATCGCAAAGACACAATTTAGTGACTGAACTGAACTGAACCCATCATTATTGTATCATACAAAGAATTTTCACTGTTCCCCAAATCTTCTGCCAGTTTATCCCTCCAATTCATCCCTCTCTTCACCCTGCAACCCCTGGCAACTACCTTTTTTACTGTCTCCATAGTTTTGCCTTTTTCAGAATGTCTTACAGTTAGAATCATACAGTATGTAGCCTTTTCAGATTTTCTTCTTTCATTTAGTAACATGCATGTAAGCTTCCTCCATGTCTTTTCATAGCTTAATAGTTTCTTTCTAATGATGAATAATATCTCATTATCTGTGTGTACCACAATTTATCAATCCATTTATCTACTGGACGGCATCTTGGTTACTTCCAAGTTTTGGCAGCTATAAAGCTGACAAAAACATCTGTATGCAGGACTTCCTGGTGGTCCAGTGGCTGAGACTCTGAGCTGCCAGTGCAGGGGACTGGCATTCCATCCCTGGTCAGGGAACTAGATCGCACATGTCACAATTAAAGATCTTGCATGCCACAGCTAAGACCCGGTGAAGCCAAATAAATAAATATTTAAAACAAGAAACAACAACATCTTTATGCAAAATTTTGTTGAACAGAAGCTTTCAACTCCTTTGGTAAATACCAAGGACCATGATTGCTGGCTTGTATGGTAAGAGTATTTCAGTTTCCTCAGAAACTGCCAATTTCCTTCCCAAGTGGTTGTGTGCCATTTTACATCCACCCTAGCAATGAATGAGAGTTCCTGATGCTCAACCTCCTCAGTGGGATTTGGTGATGTCAGCGTTTTGGATTTGGCCATGCCAATAGATGTAAAATGGTATTTCATTGTTATTTTAATTTTCATTTCCCTGATAGCATATGATGTGGGGTATATTTTTATTTCCCTCCTTGTCACTTGTATATATTCTTTACAGAGGTGTCTGTTAAGGTCTTTGGTCCATTCTTTAAGTTGGGGCTTTTGCTTCCTTTTTGTTGTATTTTAAGTATTTTTTGTATATTTTGGATAACAGTTCTTTATCAGATGTGTTTTTGAAAATTTTCTCTGAGTTTGTGGCTTGTCTTCTCGTTCTCTTCATGTTGTCTTTTGCAGAGAAGTTTCCAATTTTAATTGAAATGGAAACCCAGCTTATCAATTATTTATTTTACGATTTGTGCCTTTGCAGTTGGTAGGATGCTTTTTTCCCCACTGGAAAAGAGTCATACAGCTTGCCGAATTTTCTCCCAAGCCCAACATTAGCCCTCATTTCTGAGATACTATTACTTGTTAAGAAAAGTGTAAATCATTGTAACACGTTTTTTCGTGAGAAAATTTCTTATTTTCTTTTAAATGAGAAACATGAATAGATGTATAGTAGAATACAAATAAAGAGTAGACAACAAGCATACACTGTTTGTAAACAAGAGTGGGACTATGTACAATAGTATGTAATGGGGCTTCCCTGGTGGCTCAGTGGTAAAGAACCTGCCTCCCAATGCAGGAGATGCAGGTTTGATCCCTGGAGTTGGGGAGACCCCCTGGAGAAGGAATGGCAGTCCACTCCAGTATTCTTGTCTGGGGAATCCCATGGACAGAGGAACCGGTGGGCTACAGTCCACGGGGTCCCAAAAGAGTCAGAGATGATTTAGCAACTAAACAACAACAACAGAATATGTAGTCATTATCACTGAAACAATGTGATTGAAATTAGCATTATTATCATTTATTATATTATAAATATTTATATATATATATAAATTTATATTAATGCTAATTTTTTAAAAAACTCAACAGATGGCATATTAAGACAAGTTTTATCTAAGCTTAATCTTCAGTTGTAATATTTCCTTGCCATGTTAATATACATGTGAAGAAGTGAATTGAAAAATAACTCATCTTACATTGTGAATAAAATTTAAAAATTAGACAAACCTGTGGTTTTCCATGTTATATCATAATTTGTTTAATTCCAAAGGACTGACTCATCAGATGAATAAAATGATTTCATTAATCTCAAATAAAGAAAAAAGGTCAGTAGTACTCTTTTCTTATTTTTTCTCTAAAAAATATTTCCAGACATTTTTCAGTATCTGGATAGATCATGAGAGAGTGGCATGGTTGTGAACATCACCCATCATTCAGATTGCAGTAAGAAAAAGAAGAGAACCTTGGGCCTGTGTTTCAACTCATCTCTACATCAGTATTCCGAAATCCAGACTGCTCCTCAGTCTCCAGGCAGTTCACCTGGACTGGACTTTCAGAAGAACAGATGGTGTCAGGACCTAGAGGGACCCTCAGGTTGAGCAACAGGAAGGAGAGCGATATGGAGTCAAGAATAGATGGCAGCCACAGATAAGTCGATGTGCTGACCTGTTCCAAAGTTTCCCCAGAAATAGACTGATCATTTGTTAGGATAGTTATTTTTGGCCGTACTGCACAGCATATGGGAACCTTAGTTCCCTAACCAGGATCAAACCCACATCCCCTGCAGTGGAAGCTCAGAGTCTTAACCACTGGACAGCAGGGAGGTCCTGCTGCTGCTGCTGCTAAGTCGCTTTAGTCGTATCCAACTCTGTGCGACCCCACAGACGGCAGCCCACCAGGCTCCCCCGTCTCTGGGATTCTCCAGGCGAGAACACTGGAGTGGGTTGCCATTTCCTTCTCCAGTGCATGAAAGTGAAAGGTCAAAGTGAAGTTGCTCAGTCCTGTCTGACTCAGCGACCCCATGGACTGCAGCCTACCAAGCTCCTCCGTCCATAGGATTTTCTAGGCAAGAGTACTGGAGTGGGGTGCCATTGCCTTCTCCTAGGGAGGTTCTAGGAAAGCACTTTAAGTCAACACGTCCAGCTACTCAGGGCCCAACTTAGACACTGCCGTGATCATAGAATACAGGGTTAAAGTGAAAGGTCACTTCACTCCCTTTAGATCTCACAGTGATTTTGTCCAGTCTAGAAGACAGTGAAGATCAAGAGCCAGAAGGAAATAACCAAACCAAACAAACAACACAAAAACAAACCACAAAGTCCTTCTGGTCTTTGTACTAGAGATGGTGAACAGATGTTCCTCAGATCACTGAGAAATGGCCTTAAGTAGTAATAATAAGAATTTAGAAACATCATAATTTTGGTGCAGATGGGATGGAAAGCCCAGAGGATTAAAAATCTAGTGATAAATAGGGAAGCAGAGGTAGTAGATGAGGATATTTCCAGAGGAGAGAACTTGTTAACATGGGAATGGGTTATAATGATAAAGATCATTCAAAGAACATTTGTTCTCAGCAGACACTAAAACAGGATAGATCTCATCCCTCTGGGCCAACACAAATTAATTTTCATGCCTCTTAAGATTTTGCAACTCTGTGATTCTCTGTAGGGTGTAATTAGATTTTGCTGCCAGATTTGTCTTAGGAAAGGTCATGAAATGGACATCTCTCAGAAGTGTTTCATCTTGGTCAAAGTCAGTCCCACTTCCTTAGCCTAGCAGGGCCATACATGGACACATAACCTAAGATGTGTGATTTGGGGACAAGATTTTTAGGATATTAAACAATGATCCTTACTGGCTGCATATTATAACTCTCTGAAGGGCTTTGCAAAAATTACCACTACACAGGAAGCTATAAAACACCATTGAAAGAAATTATGAAAAAAAAAGAAATTATGGAAGATGTTACTCAACAAAAGGAAGCAAGTACTGGTTTGGATGTCTTAACACTGTTAGTTCAGTTCAGTCGCTCAGTCATGTCCGACTCTTTGCTACCCCATGAATCGCAGCGCACCAGGCCTCGCTGTCCATCACCAACTCCCAGAGTTCACTCAGACTCACGTCCATCGAGTCAGTGATGCCATCCAGCCATCTCATCCTCGGCCGTCCCCTTCTCCTCCTGCCCCCAATCCCTCCCAGCATCAGAGTCTTTTCCAATGAGTCAACTCTTCGCATGAGGTGGCCCAAGTACTGGAGTTTCAGCTTTAGCGTCATTCCTTCCAAAGAAATCCCAGGGTTGATCTCTTTCAGAATGGACTGGTTGGATCTCCTTGCAGTCCAAGGGACTCTCAAGAGTCTTCTCCAACACCACAGTTCAAAAGCATCAATTCTTTGGCGCTCAGCCTTCTTCACAGTTCAACTCTCACATCCATACATGACTACTGGAAAAACGATAGCCTTGACTAGACAGACCTTAGTCAGCAAAGTAATGTCTCTGTTTTTGAATATGCTATCTAGGTTGGTCATAACTTTCCTTCCAAGGAGTAAGTGTCTTTTAATTTCATGGCTGCAATCACCATCTAAGTGATTTTGGAGCCCCCCAAAATAAAGTCTGACACTCTTTCCACTGTTTCTCCATCTATTTCCCATGAAGTGATGGGACCGGATGCCATGATCTTCGTTTTCTGAATGTTGAGCTTTATGGTCAACAAAAGAGTCTGAAATGCAGTACTTGGATGCAATCTCAGAAACGACAGAATGATCTCTGTTCGTTTCCAAGGCAAACCATTCAATATCACAGTTATCCAAGTCTATGCCCCAACCAGTAACGCTGAAGAAGCCGAAGTTGAACGCTTTTATGAAGACCTACAAGACCTTTTAGAACTAACACCCCCCAAAAAAGCCAGCTTTTTAAGATGGGAATATTCTTCAGATGTATATACAGAGTCAATGCAATTCCTATCAAGATCCAGTCTGGCCCTTTTATAGCAACTGACAAACTCATTCTAAAATTCACATGGAAATTCAGGGGACCTCAAATAGTCAAAACATTCTTGAAAAGGAGCAACAAAGTTGTTTAGGACTCAGGATTCTTAATTTCAAACTTACCACAAAGCTACAGTCATCAAGACTGTTTGGTACTAGTATAAGATTAGACATATAAATCAATGGAAAAGAATTGAGAGTCCAGAAATAAACCTACGTTGTCAGTTGACAAGAGTGCCAAGACATTCAGTGGGGAAAGAATAGTCTTTTCAACTGATGGTGATAGGACGTGTGCTGTTGTGATTTATAAGATATGTTTGGTCTTCATCCCCGTTTCTGGCACAAAAGTCCGCTTGTGTATGACTTAAGTTTTGATCTAAGAGTGATTTTGTTTATATTGAGGAAGCTATGTCAAGATGATGTCATTGATATCTGTTGTGCATCAGCACTCAGGAGCTCAGCTATTGAGAGAAGCCGCCGGAGCTGCTAATGGATCCGAACATACGAAAGAGTGGGCAACACAGAATGGACAATTAAAACTTAAATACAAGTATTTGTGAAGATTCACTGGGAGCTTTCAGTCTGGGCAAGACTATTTGCTGATCAAAGTAGCTCTCCGACAAGCTTAAGACACTGCCTCCTGGACTTCCCTGCTGGTACCGTGAATAAGAACCTGTCTGCTAATGCAGGGGACACAGGTTTGATCCCTGATCTGGAAAGATTCCACATGCCTTGGAGCAACTAAACCTTTGTGCCTCAATGACAGCCTGAGCTCTAGAGCCCACGAACCACAGCTTCTGAGCCTGTGAGGCCTGCACTTCTAGAGTCTGGCTTCTCAGCAGGAGAAGCCACCACAAGAAGCCAGTGAGCCGCAACTAGAGAGAGCCCTGGTGTAGCAACAAAGATCCCATACAACCAAAAGTAATAATAATAATAAAGACCCTGGCTCCTGCCATAGCCACTCCTGATCAGCAGAGATGTTAAACTGTGCAGCAGTCTCAGGAAGAGAAGGAACATCTGTTCTTGCCTTGGAGAGGCTACTCCTCATGGGGGTGGTGCAGGCTGTGCAAGAGAGGGTCTCCAGAGCAGCCCACCTTCCTGGCCAGCACTGGCAGCTTCACTCTGCTGGCACTGAGCTCTAGCAACAAAAGGGGCTTTCTGTTTGTGCTGGCAACTGGATACCCGCTCTTGATGGCTGACTCTACTGAGAACTAGCTTGTAGAAAGGTACATCTCAACTAAATTTGGGCTTCTTTTACCTCCCTTCTGCCTCAGGCAATAGTGTAATTTACCTATCATTGGATTGATGTATGAAATCTCTTTATTGGCTTATTAAGAGAAATTATCCCATACATTATTGGCTTGTGAAATATTACTCTTATAAATTATAATTACTGCCTTGAACTTGCGTTAAACAAATTATTGGCAAAGACATTCTTAGTCTCAGAGCATAATTTGCTGGACAAAACAGAACTCCTCAAACTGTTGAAATTTCCTAAGTGATGAGAGCCATAATGGTTTTCTGTTATGCAAATGAGGAGATATTTGGAATGCACCTAAGAATTGTGGCTGGTTGCCAGAAGAACCAACCCAGTGGATTGTATGTTGGGACTTTGAGTCCCAACTCTGAAAGGAACTCTGTCAAACTCTGGGGAGAAGAAAGGGGCTGGAGGTTGAATTGATTGTCAATAGCCAGTGATTTAATCAATCATGCCTAATCAATGAGGTCTCCTTAAAAACCCAAAAGGGCTGAATTCAGAAAGTAGATGGCTACAAGATGGGGAACTAGAGAGGCCTCACCTCTTCTCGTGAGCACATCATAATCACAACTGTTTGCAGAACAACCATCAGTGAAAAGACTGGAACCTACCAGAAAGTATCTTCTACAACTAAAAACACAAAGAAGGAAGCACAACGAGATGGGTAGGAGGGACATACTTGCAATATAATCAAGTCCTATATCTCCAGGTGGGTAACCCACAAACTGGAGAATAATTATATTACAGAGGTTCTCCCACAGGAGTGAGGGTTCTGAGCACCACATCAGGTTCCCCAGCCTGGGGGTCCTGCACTTGGAGGATGAGCCACCAGAGCATTTGGATTTAAAGGCTAGAGGGGCTTAGGAATCCCAAAGGACTAGGGGAAATAAGGACTTCACTTTTAAAGGACACTCACAAAATTTCACACTCTCTGGGACCCAGGACAAAAACTAATGTGATAGGAGTCTGGGCCAAACCTCCCTGCTAGTCCTGGAGAGTCTTTGGAGAGGCAGGCAGGCTGTGGCTCACATGGACACCAGCAGCAGGCACAGCGGGAGCTCCTTTACAGCATGGACACTGGTGCTGGGGGGAGCCATTGTGAAAACCCCCATCTAGCTTCTCAGCACCAACACCTGGCTTCCGTAGCTGCCTACAGGCATCAGGGCTTGGGTGCCTCAGGCCAGACAACTAACTGGGTGGGGCTGCAGCTCCATCCATCAGCAGACAGACTGCCAAAGACTTCCTGAGCCCACAGAAACCCCAAGATGTGCCTCTAGATGTGGCCCTGCCCACCAAAGGGACAGGACCCACCTCTATCCACCAGTGCGCAGACACCAGACCTGCCCTCCAGGAGGCCTAGACCAGCTTCTTCCACCAGGAGGTAGACACAGGGCAAAAGAAAACCACAATCCCACAGCCTACTGACCTAGTCTGCCCACAGCAGGCCACACCCTGCTCTGAGGCCAGCTGGGCCCTCGCCATGAGCTTTGGGACACCCTGAACTCCATACCCAACTGTGCCAGGATTCAGCCTCCCACACCAGAGATCTGACATTAGAGCTCTGGAATCCCTGGGGCCTGCAGCCAGACTCCAGGACCCAGCTCTACCTGTGGTGGCAACAGCCCTGGATGCTTCTAAACCCTGACACCACCCACAGGTGAGCCAGCAGTAGCCTCAGAGCCCCCTGGAGTTCTGCAGTCAGCCACCTCGTGACCTGGCTCCACCACCCTGTAGCTGGCAGCCTCTGCACAAGGCAGGGCCTAGTAACCAACCAGTCTAGGAGACAGCCAAGCCTACAGACTGCCCACAAAGTCAGCCTGCCACAATGAATGACCCATGCAGCTCTCCTAGGAGGAACCCCTAGAACATATAGCTTGGGTGACAAAAAAGGACACACTATTGCTAAGACATATAGTATGTCTCCTACCGAGAGCGACTTCTCCAAGGTTGGGAAATATAACTGACCTACCAGATGCATAAAAATGCAAACAGCAACTTAGGCAAAATGAGGAGGCAGAGGAACATGTTCCAGGCAAAGGATCAGGATAAAGCCCTAAAAGAAGAACTAAATGAAGTGGAGATGGGCAAGCTACCTGAGAAAGAATTAAGAGTAAAGAATGTAAAGCTGATCAAAGAACTCGGGAGGAGTGTGGTGATCCAAGGACCCCAAGGACAAAAGAGCAGATAAAACCAAGGAGGGTCTTAAAATGCAGGAATGGAAAAACCAGACCCTTATTGTCCTTCCCTCCCCCACGTAACTATTATAGAACAGTATAAACTGTCTCCTGTCCTACCCCAGAGGGAGAAGGTATTTGCCTTACTTGTCCCCCACCCAGTATACATGCCCCCAATCAGCAAATGAGCTGCAAGACTCCTGTGGTACTTCTTGTACTCTGGGTATGAAAGTGGACTAAGGACCCCTGTTCAACGTTGGTTCTCCCTTGAGCTGGCCCGCTGTTCTAGCAGCATCTCCCACTCTAATAAACTTCATTTTCCTCTCATTCTGTCTCGTGGCTGGAAATTCTTTTCCAACTCCTGCCCAGACCACATCATTTTTGGTGGCCCATATGAGGACCTTGGGGTCTCCTCCCCGACCTCCTCACTTCTCCTTTCTCATAGGGACCCTCTGAGAACAGGCAAGTGCTGTGGAAGCAACTGAGGAACTCTGGCCAGGGTTACCTTCTGGTGTGTTCCAAAGGCCCCACTGCTCACTGCACCCCAGTAGTTTCCACCCAAACGGGTGAGGGTCTCTTTCCTTGTCTTCTTTCCAGCTGAGGCCTAGGCCAACCAATACTGTGTGGGCATGGGTCAGGCACTTAAAGGCCGTTAGGGCGCCTGCCACATGAAGACTCCCTTGTGAGAATAAGGGGGACACGGAACGGATCAGGCCACAAGGGCACCCACCCCCAGCAAGACAACTTCCATGCACCATGTCAGGCACACAGTGGTTGAAGCAAAGCAGAGACCATCATCCCCCATCATCCCCTGGCCACTGTCTCCCCGATAGGATTGTAGGGCAGAGTCCTCAGCCTTCTTCCCTGTGACAATCACTTCTTTCCCTTTCAGTCCAGATTGATTTACAGGAGCCTAGGTGTTGCCTCTGAGCCATCCCAAGAGCGCCTTCCACATTTCAGGGAATCGCCAAACTGTGAGTCACCCGGTTGCTCCCAGGGATCTCTGTCTCTTTGCCCGGGTCCCATGGTCCCTAGCTGCACGGTTCTCAGAGGCTACTTCTCACTGTTGGACGCGACTGTTGGGACGGTCAGCCATTCTTGTGCCTTTAGTTGCACGGAGACGTCACTGAGACAAAAAGGGATGCCTTTTTGCCGGTTGGTGACTCTCAGTACCCCCCTTCTACAGCATATAGGCTAAGGATGGGTTCTGGTATGTCTTGGGAGCCTCTCTCAGACTCCTCTTTCTGTAGGACGCGACTGTTGGATGGTTGGCCATCTTTGTGCCATTAGTTGCATGGAGACCACGTCACTGAAACAAAAAGAGATGCTTTTTTGCCAGTAGGTGACTCAGTACCCCCATTCTATGGCATATAGGTTAAGGATGGGTTCTGGTATGTCTCAGGAGCCTCTCTCAGACTCACCCCTTGGCTACATTCTCAGAAACTGAAACATTTTGACCCTGCAAAAAGCCTGGCCACAATACAAACTGGGGGACCCAAAAAAACGGCCTCTGAATGGCACACTAGCTTTTGTCAAAAGCAGAGAAAGGACTCAGAATTTCCTCACGTTCACTCCTTTGTGGCCCTCGGTCAGAATCCAGGTTTGAGGGACTCACGCCGCGTGTGTCTTTCTGTGGCTGCCCTGTCTCCTGTCGCCCTCTGTTTCTCTCCATCAGATTTCCTAGATAACCCCTGCTCTACCTTTCATATCCACATGATCTCTAAGAAAGGATTCTGAGGTTCCCTTTGGTCCAGGTCTTTTGCCTATATTCAAAAGCCTGAAGGATCATAAACTCTCCTCTATGCTTCAAAACCAGTTCTTTTTGCATATGCAATTAAAAACAACTAGCTTGTTAAAAAGCCTGCCTAAGGAAAAGCTTGAGGTTAACCCTTTCCATGTCCCTGAAATACACAGCCCACTTTGCCTGAGACCTCAGCCTTGGGCAGCTTAGAACTTCAAAAAAAAAAAAAAAAAAGTGGGGGGGTTGTCAAAGAGACATTTTAAATCTTAAGTGGGAAACTATGAGATCTCTGTCTGTCTGTCTGTCTGGATTTATGCATGTCTCAGTCTGTCTTTTCTTTTTTTTTTTAAATAATATTGCTGAAGTTGTAAATGAGCTCTGATTTAACTTGCCTAAAGAAAAGTAAGTGCTTACAAATCAGACAATTCTAAATACAAGATAAATTAACCAAAATGAATTTCAGATTCATGTGAACTGGGAAATATTCAATATTAAATATCTAGTATAAATGTTTGTTTGCTCGTCTAATATATACATGTCTAAGAGCCACTAACATTAAGCATAATATGTTCATTATACCTAGGTTTATTATAAGTTAAATACTGTTATATTGTTATCTGTGTTACCAGTTTGTCAGCAAGGAAAGTAACTCGAGTGAAGAAACTTAAAAAAGAAATGTAAATGATATATGAGCTTTTAGATAAACTCTGTTAAGATTAAAAATGTCTGTCTAAAACAGTCTACCTAGATTTTGGTAATCTGAATTTCTAGGGTTGTGCTAAACCAAGTGACAGAAGTTTATTGAATAGCTAGGTCATTTCCAAATAAAATAAGATTCTGAAACATTCATTACTGAATACTAACTTCCTCTTATAGAGAAACTAAAGATTTTGGACTATTAATGAATAATGTTTGATGCCATCCTGAGACATTCTCTAGAATGCTTTTTAGAAATTATCACTGGTACTTACGTTCACCAATCTATAGAATGCTAATATAAAGGTCAGTTCTTGGTTGCTTAAGGAAGGCAGGATGTGTGTTTTCAAGAAGGTATGAGAATGAAATTACGTTTTATGAAGGGAAAAGGAAATAGGTCTGACACGTGGCTGTTTCAGGATGGGAGAACAAAGTAATAGGTATAAGCGATAAGAAGGCTTGATGGAAAGTGCATCCCAAGGGAAGAGCAGGGCAAATACCTTCTCCCTGTGGGGTAGGAGGGGAGACAGGTTATACTGTTCCATTAATAGTTACAACATGGGGGAGGGAAGGATGATAAGGGTCTAGTTTTTCCATTCTTGCATTCCAAGACCCTCCTTGGTTTTATCTGCTCTTTTGTCCTTGGGTCACCACAAGGAGAAGAGATGCATAGAGCAAAAAGTTAGGTGTTTTTAACAAAGAGTTAGAAAATGTAAAGAAAAACCAAACACAGATGAAGAATACAATAACTGAAATGAAAAAATAAGGCTAGAAGGACTCAATATAGACTAAATGATAGAGGAACAGATACGTGATTTGGAAGACAGAGTCGGGGAAATCACTGCCACTGAACAGGAAAAAGAAAAGAGAATGAAAAAAAATTAAGAGTTTAAAAGACCTCTGGGGAAACATCAAGTGCACTAATATTTGCATTACAGGGGTCCCAGAAGGAGAAGAGAGACAGGAGTTGAGTATATATCGAAGACATAATAGCTAAAAAAAACCACCTAATGTGGGGAAAGAAACAGTCACCCAAGTCCAGGAAGTGCAGAGAGTCTCATACAGGATTAACCCAAAAAGGAGTATAACACAAAACACTGTAATCGAAATGACAAAAATTAAAGATAAAGTGAGCATATCAGAAGCGAAAGGGAAAAGCAACAAATAACATATGAGAAAAACTCTGCAGGCCACAAAGGAGTGGCATGATATATTTAAAGTGATGAAAGGGGAAAACCTACAATCAAGAATACTCTACTCAGCAAGGCTCTTGTTCAGATTTGATGGAGAGATTAAAAGCTCTACAGACAATCCAAAGCTAAAGGAATTCACTAAAGTAGCTTAACAACAGATGTTAAAGGAACTTCTCTAGGTAAAAAAGGGCCACAACTAGATACAAGAAAACTGCAAAATGAAAGAACTGATTGATAAAGGTAAACAGACAGAAAGAAATCATGTGTGGAAATCATCCACAAGCGTGGAATCATCCACGCACAAAGTTGTTAGAAAGGTTAAAGGACAAAAATTGTAAAACTCATTTATAGCCACAATAAGCAATTAAGGGATACATAAAACAATCAGATGAAAAATATAATTATCAAATAGTAATTGTGAGGGGAGGAGAGAACAAATCAAATGCAGTCTCTCTCTATATATATAGATTGCCCAATAAAAACCTCATGGTAACCACAAACCAAAAATCTATAAGCTATACACAAAAAAGAAAAAAAGAATTCAAATACTAAAGACAGTCATCAAATTACAAAAGAAGAAAAAAAAAACAAAGACCTATAAAAACAACCCTCAGACAACAAAAGGGCAAAGAACATACATATCAATAGTTACCATAATGGACTACGTGCTCCATTCAAAAGACACAGAGTGGCTGAATGGATATAAAAACAAGACCTGTGGGACTTCCCTGGTGGTCCGGTGGTTAAGACTCTGCACTTCTAATGCTTCGGGTTCCTTCCCTGGTTCGGGAACTAAGATCCCACATGCTTCTTGGTGTGGCAAAAAAAAAAAAAAAAAAAAAAAAAACCCACCAAGACCCGTGTATGTATATTACCTACAAGGTACTCACTTCAGATCTAAAGACATGCAGACTGAAAGTGAGGGGAGAAAAAGGTATTCCATGCAAACGGGAGTGGAAAAAGAAGACCAGAGTAGTGATACCTATATTGGACAAAACGGACTTTAAAATGAAGACTGTTACAAGAAGCAAAGAAGGACACTACGTGATGACCAAGAGATCAATCCAGAGAGCAAGGAGGGAGGCACAGAAGTTCCATGTCCTTTCCCAGCACACCGCCCTAGGCATCTCTTCCATCTGGCTATTCCTGTGTTACATCTGTTGGCTGAAAAAAAAAAAATGCACAACTCAAGAGCTGTGAGTTCAGTTTTATTTGGAGCAAGTGAAGACTAAAGCCATGGAGACAGCTTCTCACGTAGCTCTGAGGACTGCTCGGAGGAAACAGGGAGAGAGAAAGAAAGAAAGAACGTGAAGTCGCGCAGTCACGGTGGACTCTTTGCGACCCCCTGGAGTGTAGCCGGCCAGGCTCCTCTGTTCATGGGATTCTCCAGGCAAGAATACTGGAGTGGGTTACCGTTTCCTTCTCCAAGATATAGGGAGGGAGGTCAGTAAAAGCATGATTTGGTGAGTCCATGCAACCAAGCACAGATCTCAGTGGAAGGCTGCTGCTAATCACGAGGAGCAGATGCTTCTGCTAATGATTTTGGTGCTCTTCTAGATATGAGAAGACACAAAAAATTGGGTTCATAACATTTTCTTCTGAAAATCACTATCTAAAAGCCCGTTCTGCCCGTTTTTCCAGAGCAAAGAATGCCTCATTTGTGATCTCTGTCCTGAACTCCTTTCAGGGTAAAAGGTCAGTGACTATAGTGGCTAGTGACTTAATTCTTGTAGGACTAGATGGAGAGGGACTTTTTTTGTTGTTAACGTATCCTTTTATAAAAAACTAGTAATGCAGTAAGTAAATGTTTTCCTGAGTACTGAGAGCTGCTCCAGCATTTAATAAACTCAAGCAGGGGGTTGTGGGGACTTCTGATCGACAGCCAGAGACCAGTGATAATCTGGACAGGCTTTTGGCATCTGAAATATAGAGGAGGCAGTCTTATGGGACTGCCCCAGGTGCCTAAAAGATAAAGGATATGGAGGCCTGGCAGCAAATATTAACTCAACAATGAAACCCTTCACCAAACTAATTCTTAGCTCTAAAAAGCTCTTCCTTCACAGTTCAACTCTCACATCCATACATGACCATAGCCTTGACGAGACAGACCTTAAATAGCAGACAGTAAACAGACAGATTTTGGTTTGGGGGTAGATGCTCGGGCAGAGGACCCCTTGAGACCTGACTCACCTTGCCCCATCAGGTCTCTCTACATGACTTTGTCATGGGTGGGATCTTCCGTGCTGGCTTCCGGCAATGACTGGATATCCACATGCAGAAGAATGAAGTCGGACTCCTACCTCATTCCATATATAAAAATTAACCTCAAATATCAATACCTCAAAAGCATAAATGTAAGACGTTAAACTAAAGCTGTAGAAGAAAATATAGGTGTAAATCTTCATGATTTTGAATTGGACAATGATTTTTTAGACTGGACACCAAAAGCACAAGCAATAAGAAAAAAATAGATATATAGTACTTCATCAAAACTGAAACCTTTTGCACAGCAAAGAGCACTATAAAATGAAGACAACTCACCAAAAGCTGGGAGAAAATATTTATAAATCATATATCTGTAAATCATATACTAGATATTGCTGCTTAGTTGCTAAGTTATGTCTGACTCTTTGTGACCCTGTGGACTGCAGCCCTTCAGGCTCCTCTGCCCATGGGATTTCCCAGGCATGAATACTGGAGTGGGTTGCCATTTCCTTCCCTGAGGGATCTTTCCAGATCAGGGATTGAACCTGCATCTCCTGGATTGGCAGGTGGATTCTTTACCACTGAGCCACCAGTGAAGCCCATATTAGATATCAATTATCTTAGATATATTAGATATCTTCCTTCCTGGAGAAGGAAATGGCAACCCATTCCAGTATTCTTACCTGGGAAATCTTATGGATTGAGGAGCTTGGCAGGCTCCATCCGTGGGGTTGTAACTAGTCGGATATGACTTGGCAACTAAACATACACACACACATCAATAAATCTAACTCTAGTATCCAGGATATATAAAGACTTTTACCACTCAACAGTAAAAAGACATGTAACTCAATAGGAAAATAGATGAGGAATTTGGATAGACATTGCTCAGGAGAAGATACACAAATGGAAATAACACATGAAAAGAGGTCCTACATTATTCGTCATAAGAGAAATGCAAATCAAAACCACAATGAGATACCACTTCTTCATACCCACTCGGATAACTGTAACTGAAAAGACAGATAATATCAAGTGTTATTGAGGAGAAAGTGGGGAAACTGTAACCTTCATAATTCACTAATTGTAATGTAAAATAATGCAGCCACTTAAGAAAGCAGTTTGGCAGTTTTTCAAAAAGCTAAACATAGTGTAACTATCTGACCCAGTAATTTGACTCCTACATGTATACGCAAGAGAACTAAAAACATGCATCCACACAGAAACTTGCATATGAATGTTCTTAGCAGTAGTGTTCATAATAGCCAAAATGGAAACAATCCAAACGTCCACCAGCTGATGAATGGATAAACAAATCGTGGTATAATTATGCAATGGAATATTGCCACCCTGCTCTTCAGTCTCTCAGTGGTGTTTGACTCTTTGCAACCCCATGGACTGTAGCCTGCCGGGCTCCTCTGTCTATGGTATTTTTCAGGCAAGAATACTCGAGTGGGTTTCCATTTTCTCCTCCAAGGGATCTTCCCCGATCAGGGAAAAACCGGTGTCTCCTGCATTGCAGGCAGATCCTTTACCACTGAGCCACCTGGGAAGCCCTGCAATGGAATATTATTTCGTGATAAAAAGGAATGATGTAGGAATCCATGCTATAGGATGACCTTGAAAATATGATGCTAGGTGAAAGAAGTCAGTCACCAAAGGCCACACACTGTGTGGCTGCATTTCTATGAAATGTCCAGAATAGGCAAAACCCATAGAAATGGAAAGTTAATTAGTGCTTGCCAGGGTTTAGAAGGAGGAAGGATGGGCAGTCAACAGGTGTAAGTTTCCTTTTGGGAAGATGAATGTTCTGCATTTATTAGCGGTGATGGTTGCCCAACTTTGTGAAGACACTAAAACCACTCAGTTGCATATTTTGAGATTGTGAATTTTATGGTATGTAACTTATATCTCAAAAAATCCTATGAAAAAATACTGATAATTATTCTCTACTCAGATCAAGCAAATCCAAATATCTAGAGATGAGGCTGCTGCTGCTGCTGCTAAGTCACTTCAGTTGTGTCCGACTCTGTGCGACCCCATAGACGGCAGCCCACCAGGCTCCGCCTCCCCTGGGATTCTCCAGGCAAGAACACTGGAGTGGGTTGCCATTAGAGATGAGGCTAGGGCATTTAAAAATTTAAAAACTATCTTGTGATTCTGCACACTGGGGGTTTGTAACACACTGCATTGACCAAAAGGGACTTCCCTGGTGGCCCAATGGTTAAGATTCTGTGCTTCCAGTGCGGGGAGTGTGTTGGATTCAGTCCCTAGTTGGGGAACTAAGATCCCACAAGTTGTGTAGCATGCCCCCCACCCAAAATCAATCTTTTTAAATTGTGAACTTGTTGGTAGACATTAGCAAGATTCTTTGACTGTCCCTGGCTTTAACGGTAATTTTGAAGGGGACAGTTGGTAGGAAAATGTCTTAAGTAATTGAACCCAGATCTCCTGCATTGCGAGTGGATTCTTTACCAGTTGAGCCACAAGGGAAGCCGAAAAATACTGGGGTGGGTAGCCTATCCCTTCTCCAGGGGATCTTCCTGACCCAGGAACTGAACCGGGGTCTCCTGTATTGCAGGCAGATTCCTTACCAACTGAGCTATCAGGGAAGCCCCAAGTAAAACTTGGTGTCAGAAGTACAGGTGTCAGAATTCACCAGTGCTATCAACAAAAGAACATATTGTTTCATTTTGTGGTAATGTGTTTTTTAAAAAGTTTTCCCCAGTGCTAATCAGTTAGCATGTTCTTACATGTTCTCCCTGTTGCAATATCATGGAAAATTTTTCAAAGGATGTAACATTACTCTTAATTACAGTGTCGTTATAATGATCTGTGATCCACATAGTCAAAGGCTTTGGCATAGTCAATAAAGCAGAAGTAGATGTTTTTCTGGAACTCTCTTGCTTTTTCCAGATGTTCTTTGGAAGGACTGATGCTAAAGCTGAAACTCCAATACTTTGGCCACCTCATGCAAAGAGTTGACTCATTGGAAAAGACTCTGATGCTGGGAGGGGTTGGGGGCAGGAGGATAAGAGGACGACAGAGGATGAGATGGCATGGCATCACTGACTCGAGGAACGTAAGTCTGAGTGAACTCCAGGAGTTGGTGATGGACAGGAAGGCCTGGCGTGCTGCACTTCATGGGGTCGCAGAGTCGGACATGACTGAGCAACTGAACTGAACTGAACTGATAATGATCTGTAATGTCAGAATTATATTTTTTAAAATCTACTTCAGCTTCAGAGTTCACACTGGGAGAGCTATGGTGACCCCTAGCTCTGAGGATTTCCCTTTGAACTCCAGAGTGGGAGGCACATTTCAGATCTTGAGACTGTCCTAAGGGTGAAATGCTTTTTTTTTTTTTTTTTTATAAATTTTTATTTATTTTTGGCTGTGCTGGGTCTTCATTGCTGCATGCAGTTTTTCTCTAGTTGCGATGAGCGGGGTCTACTCTCGACAGTGGTGCAGGGGCTTCTCTTTGCAAAGGCTTCTCTGGTTGCAGGGCAGTCTCAATAGTAGTTGCACAGAGGGAGTTGCTTCGCAGCACGTGGATCTTCCCAGATCAGGGACAGAACCTGTGTCCCCTGTGCTGGCCGGTGGATCCTTAACTACAGGACCACGAGGGAAGCCCCAGGTGAGGTGCTCTAAGGGAGCACAGGCTAAACTATTTCACCTATCCTACGTGAAGGCAAGAGCCCCAAAGGCCAAGTAGTTTTTAATTTTACTTTATCATTTGTTTAATATTCCCACTTAATTCCAAAAGGAAGTTGAAGTAATTTGATTGTTTATCTAAGAAAGTAGATTTAGGCCCAGCATTCATTTTCCGGCATGGTTCCTTATACAGAGAGATATGAGCCTAATAAATCCACTTAACCTGGATATTATGTATAACTTTGGAAAATGATTGTTTTCTTCATGGTCTAGTCCTGTGATGAGAAGCAGCAGGGACAAAGCTACGCTATGTAATGGCAAAGCTCTTGTATACTCTACTGGGAAATGCCTTGGTTCTGCTAAGATACCAGAATTATACACACCTTTTTGTTAGACAAGTTTAGCACATTTAAGTAATAAACTTTCTGAAGCATGTAAGTCTCTAAATAATGGCTTTCAAACATTTACTCTTCTATTAATAAGCATAATAGATGGAATGCAAAACTCTCCTATCAGAATTACACAAAAGAACTCTACCTATAACTTTGCTATCTGTTCTCCTTACAAGATAGCATATCAATATTGAAGTAAGTAAAAGCAATGTTATTACTATTGAATCCAGACTTCCGTTCATTGTACTAGTCTTTGCTAATATTGAATTATACTAATTACATCAATATTTAATTTGGGGATAGGTTCAATAGGAATGCAATTAGGACAATTGATTGAAGTAGGTTCAATACTGGGACAATACTGAATCTATTGAATTTAGAATTACCCTAATAATAAGATCAGTTTATACAAGCTTCTTACTAGATACTTCTGACCTAGCCATGATGGAAAAGCTGATACCATACAGCCCTCTCACTATAAATAACCACAGAACTAGATAAGGTACATAAAATAGACTGGTACATAAAATGGACAGGACAACAGTCTGGGGGTACTTTCCTGAAAGAAGGAAAAGAAACAAGGTAAGTTACATATACACATAAAAAACTTCACTGGTGAATTATCTCAAACATTTAAAGAGAAAATAATATTAATCCTATGTATCTTTTGTAGAAAATAGAGGAGGAAGGAACATTTACAAACTTGTTTCATGAGACAAGTTACTCATATCAAAACCAAAAAACAAAAACAAAACAATGGTGGGGGACTCCCTTGGTGGTCCAGTGGCTAAGACTCCATGCTCCCAATGCAAGGTGCCTGGGTTCGATCCCTGGTCACGGAACGAAGATCCCATATGCCACAACTAAGACCTGGTACAACCAAATAAATTCATTAAATAAATAAAAAGAAAAAAAAAAGGCATTACAAAAAAATCCCCCCAAACTGCTGACCAATATGATCCAGAACATAGATATAGAAGTCCTTAACAAAATTTTAGCAAATTGAGCCCAGCCATACGGAAGAATAATTATCATGATCAAATGGGGTTTATTCCAGGAATGCAATGTTAGCTTAACATTTGAATACAAATTAATGTAATTTAATAGAATAAAGAAGAAAAATCATGTGATCATCTCCACAGACACAGAAAAAGCATTTGACAAAATATATAACACTCATTCACAGTAAACTCTCTCAGCAAACACAGAATAATAGGAACCTTTCTGTTCATAATGTACATGTCTGACAAAGGACTTTTATCCAGAATATATGAGCAACTCTTACAACTCAAAAATAAAAAGGTAAATCAAATTTTTCAAAAACAGTAGTTAAAAAGGACTTCCCTGGTGATCCAGTGGTTAAGAATCTGCCTGAGAGTCCAGGGGACACAGTTTCGATCTCTTGTCTAGGAAGATTCTGCATGCCATGTGGCAACAAAGCCCACGTACCTCAGCTGCTGAGTTCCTGTGCTGCAAGTGCTCCAGTCAGCGCGCTCCAAAGCCCGAGCTCTGCAACAAGAGAAGCCTCCCCAGTGAGAAGCCCGAGATCCTCAATGAGGACCCAGCGCAGCCACAAATACACAAATATAAAACAAAAATTAAAGTCGAGAAGATGTCTGCTTTCAGAAAAATGGAGCAGACATACTTTTACCTTACTCCTCCTGCTAAGTACAGCTAAAAACTCTGGGCATTCTATATGAGGCAAAGATAAAGAGACTCTGAAGGGTGGGGGGAAAAGGAAGACCATCCATAGATTTCAGGAAGTGAGGAACAAGGTGGTACGTTCCCTGGGCTTTCTTTTCTCTCTTTCTCTCACACACACCACACACCACACACACCACACACACACATACTCTAGAAAAGCCTACTGGCTCTAGCCGAAGACCCAAAAGTATAACCTGAGTCTGGTTCCAGCTGTTCAACATTTTTTTGGTATGCTGTGAGGAATAAATCACCTACCCAGCCTAAACTCTGATGAGGTTTAACAAAGAACCCTAATACAACTTAAAGCTGTTTCCCCCCTCACCAAGACCAAAACTCTGCTTTCTTATCTCAACTTCCTTTCCTTAGGAAGAATTCCTTAAAGAAGAAATTCTTCTCTTTTCTTTAATTGTATCAGCCACGCTTGCCCCCACTCTTTCAGTGCTTAGCCTGTATCCTATATTGCATCTCCTCAGCATCCATTTTACTGAGCTATAATTTGCTTCAATATGCATACCTTTCAAATGCATGATCTGATAAGCTCTGATGAATACATATACCAATGAAATTATAACTGCAATCAATATATAGAACATTTTCATCACCCTCAAAAGTTTCATCTTCCCCCTTGGCAGTCTATCCCTTAGCCCCAAGTGGTTTTTGGTCACTATATTTGCATTTTCACTATAATTTTTACACTTTGGGGTCTGGCTTTTTTCACTCAGCATAATGGTTTTGCGTGTATGTCACAGTTATCTGTAGTTTGTTCCTTTTTATTGCTGTAGGATTCTATTGTACAGATCCACGCCACATTTTGTGTATCGATACACCAGGTGAAAGACGCTTAGGTTGTATCCTGTTTGGGCTATTACTGTGAATAAAACTGCAATGATCATTCATGGAAAAAGAAATGATGGCATAGAAATGTATTTACTGACAGAGAAAAACATTCATGACAAATTGCTAAATGAGGGGGAAAAAAAGGTTACAAAACAGTTAATACAATATGGACCCAATTTTGTAAAGAATATACCTGGTAAATAAGTAAGTGCATAGAAAAAAAGCCCCAAATGTGTGTGTGTGTGTTGGCTGTGCCTTGCAGCATGCGGGACCTTAGTTCTCCCACCAGGGATCGAACCCATACCCCCTGCATTAGAAGCGTGGTCTCTTAATCACTAGACCGCCAGGGAAGTCCTGAAAGCCCCACATGTTAAATGTTAATGATGGTTATCTCTGGGTGTTGAGATTACATGATTTTTAAATTAAAAAATAAAATAAAGTGGGGAAAAGACTGTAGTAGGCACTTCACAAAGGAGGAGTTGCCAATAAACACACAAAAATTGATCCTTGGTCATCAAGGAAAAGAGGTTCAAGTCACCACGCATGTCACGACCGACAGCACCGAGTGTGGGCCGAGATGCAGAGCCACAGAACCTCATATGTTACTGACGGGAATGTGAAACTGTGCAACCACTTTGAAAACTGGTCTGGCAGTTTCTCATAAAGTTAAACATGCACCTACCCTATGACCGAGCAAATACACCTCTAGGTATTTACCCAGGAGGAATGAAAACATTGAACACAGAAAACACTTGTGCATCAACATTCACGGCACCCTTATTCCTAACACAGAATGTTCTAGGAAGAAAATCAGATTTTAAAAATTTGTTCTCTTTTCCTAGCCCAGGCTTTAACGACTAGAACAGCAACAAACTAGAATCAACTCAGATGTCCATCAATAGGAGAATGAGTAAACAAAATGAATCCTTCCATACAAAGAAATACTTCATCAATAAAAAGTTTTAAAAAAGAAAATCACTTCTGATACATCCAACAAAAGGATGGGCCTCAATATTATTGTGTTGAGTAAAAGAAACCAGGTACAAAGAGATCCATATTGATTCCATCTGTGGCATCTATCAGAATTACACAAAAGAACTCTACCTATAACTTTGCTATCTGTTCTCCTTACAAGATAGCATATCAATATTGAAGTAAGTAAAAGCAATGTTATTACTATTGAATCCAGACTTCCGTTCATTGTACTAGTCTTTGCTAATATTGAATTATACTAATTACATCAATATTTAATTTGGGGATAAGTTCAATAGGAATGCAATTAGGACAATTGATTGAAGTAGGTTCAATACTGGGACAATACTGAATCTATTGAATTTAGAATTACCCTAATAATAAGATCAGTTTATACAAGCTTCTTACTAGATACTTCTGACCTAGCCATGATGGAAAAGCTGATACCATACAGCCCTCTCACTATAAATAACCACAGAACTAGATAAGGTACATAAAATAGACTGGTACATAAAATGGACAGGACAACATTCTGGGGGTACTTTCCGAAAGAAGGGAAAGAAACAAGGTAAGTTACATATACACATAAAAAACTTCACTGGTGAATTATCTCAAACATTTAAAGAGAAAATAATATTAATTCTATGTATCTTTTGTAGAAAATAGAGGAGGAAGGAACATTTACAAACTTGTTTCATGAGACAAGTTACTCATATCAAAACCAAAAAACAAAAACAAAACAATGGTGGGGGACTCCCTTGGTGGTCCAGTGGCTAAGACTCCATGCTCCCAATGCAAGGTGCCTGGGTTCGATCCCTGGTCACGGAACGAAGATCCCATATGCCACAACTAAGACCTGGTACAACCAAATAAATTCATTAAATAAATAAAAAGAAAAAAAAAAGGCATTACAAAAAAATCCCCCCAAACTGCTGACCAATATGATCCAGAACATAGATATAGAAGTCCTTAACAAAATTTTAGCAAATTGAGCCCAGCCATACGGAAGAATAATTATCATGATCAAATGGGGTTTATTCCAGGAATGCAATGTTAGCTTAACATTTGAATACAAATTAATGTAATTTAATAGAATAAAGAAGAAAAATCATGTGATCATCTCCACAGACACAGAAAAAGCATTTGACAAAATATATAACACTCATTCACAGTAAACTCTCTCAGCAAACACAGAATAATAGGAACCTTTCTGTTCATAATGTACATGTCTGACAAAGGACTTTTATCCAGAATATATGAGCAACTCTTACAACTCAAAAATAAAAAGGTAAATCAAATTTTTCAAAAACAGTAGTTAAAAAGGACTTCCCTGGTGATCCAGTGGTTAAGAATCTGCCTGCTAGTCCAGGGGACACAGTTTCGATCTCTTGTCTAGGAAGATTCTGCATGCCATGTGGCAACAAAGCCCACGTACCTCAGCTGCTGAGTTCCTGTGCTGCAAGTGCTCCAGTCAGCGCGCTCCAAAGCCCGAGCTCTGCAACAAGAGAAGCCTCCCCAGTGAGAAGCCCGAGATCCTCAATGAGGACCCAGCGCAGCCACAAATACACAATATAAAACAAAAATTAAAGTCGAGAAGATGTCTGCTTTCAGAAAAATGGAGCAGACATACTTTTACCTTACTCCTCCTGCTAAGTACAGCTAAAAACTCTGGGCATTCTATATGAGGCAAAGATAAAGAGACTCTGAAGGGTGGGGGGAAAAGGAAGACCATCCATAGATTTCAGGAAGTGAGGAACAAGGTGGTACGTTCCCTGGGCTTTCTTTTCTCTCTTTCTCTCACACACACCACACACCACACACACCACACACACACATACTCTAGAAAAGCCTACTGGCTCTAGCCGAAGACCCAAAAGTATAACCTGAGTCTGGTTCCAGCTGTTCAACATTTTTTTGGTATGCTGTGAGGAATAAATCACCTACCCAGCCTAAACTCTGATGAGGTTTAACAAAGAACCCTAATACAACTTAAAGCTGTTTCCCCCCTCACCAAGACCAAAACTCTGCTTTCTTATCTCAACTTCCTTTCCTCAGGAAGAATTCCTTAAAGAAGAAATTCTTCTCTTTTCTTTAATTGTATCAGCCACGCTTGCCCCCACTCTTTCAGTGCTTAGCCTGTATCCTATATTGCATCTCCTCAGCATCCATTTTACTGAGCTATAATTTGCTTCAATATGCATACCTTTCAAATGCATGATCTGATAAGCTCTGATGAATACATATACCAATGAAATTATAACTGCAATCAATATATAGAACATTTTCATCACCCTCAAAAGTTTCATCTTCCCCCTTGGCAGTCTATCCCTTAGCCCCAAGTGGTTTTTGGTCACTATATTTGCATTTTCACTATAATTTTTACACTTTGGGGTCTGGCTTTTTTCACTCAGCATAATGGTTTTGCGTGTATGTCACAGTTATCTGTAGTTTGTTCCTTTTTATTGCTGTAGGATTCTATTGTACAGATCCACGCCACATTTTGTGTATCGATACACCAGGTGAAAGACGCTTAGGTTGTATCCTGTTTGGGCTATTACTGTGAATAAAACTGCAATGATCATTCATGGAAAAGAAATGATGGCATAGAAATGTATTTACTGACAGAGAAAAACATTCATGACAAATTGCTAAATGAGGGGGAAAAAAAGGTTACAAAACAGTTAATACAATATGGACCCAATTTTGTAAAGAATATACCTGGTAAATAAGTAAGTGCATAGAAAAAAAGCCCCAAATGTGTGTGTGTGTGTTGGCTGTGCCTTGCAGCATGCGGGACCTTAGTTCTCCCACCAGGGATCGAACCCATACCCCCTGCATTAGAAGCGTGGTCTCTTAATCACTAGACCGCCAGGGAAGTCCTGAAAGCCCCACATGTTAAATGTTAATGATGGTTATCTCTGGGTGTTGAGATTACATGATTTTTAAATTAAAAAATAAAATAAAGTGGGGAAAAGACTGTAGTAGGCACTTCACAAAGGAGGAGTTGCCAATAAACACACAAAAATTGATCCTTGGTCATCAAGGAAAAGAGGTTCAAGTCACCACGCATGTCACGACCGACAGCACCGAGTGTGGGCCGAGATGCAGAGCCACAGAACCTCATATGTTACTGACGGGAATGTGAAACTGTGCAACCACTTTGAAAACTGGTCTGGCAGTTTCTCATAAAGTTAAACATGCACCTACCCTATGACCGAGCAAATACACCTCTAGGTATTTACCCAGGAGGAATGAAAACATTGAACACAGAAAACACTTGTGCATCAACATTCACGGCACCCTTATTCCTAACACAGAATGTTCTAGGAAGAAAATCAGATTTTAAAAATTTGTTCTCTTTTCCTAGCCCAGGCTTTAACGACTAGAACAGCAACAAACTAGAATCAACTCAGATGTCCATCAATAGGAGAATGAGTAAACAAAATGAATCCTTCCATACAAAGAAATACTTCATCAATAAAAAGTTTTAAAAAAGAAAATCACTTCTGATACATCCAACAAAAGGATGGGCCTCAATATTATTGTGTTGAGTAAAAGAAACCAGGTACAAAGAGATCCATATTGATTCCATCTGTGGCAAAAAAAAAAAAAATCGAAGCAGTGGTTGCCTGTGGAGTGGGATGGGGTGGAAGATGGAAGGGTTTGACATGGATGGAGCTGACAGATATCTGGGGGGTTATGGCAGTATTCTGTATTGTGATGGGGTATGGGTTACATAGACAGCTGTGACTGCTGAAACTCAGAACTGTGCACTTAAGACTGATCATTTCACTGTACAGGAGTTATACTTCAATAAACATGGGGGAAATTTAAAAGTAACAAATCTTTTTGTTAATACAAATTCAAACATATAAAACAATAGAAAGTATACTTTTATAAGTACTCCATCACATTGGAGTAATGTTTTGCTGACTCTGTGACTGGTGATAAATTGCTTAAGACATGCATCACAACTGATTCCCTATTCATTCATGAGCCAAGAGTGATTGTGTGTTGATTTTCTCATAAAAGCCTTCCTCCTCCCTTGTTATGTCTCAGGGTTTGAGAAATTTCTCAAATTTTAGAAAGGTAGAATTTTCTAGCCTTCTCAAGGATTTCAATGGAATGTCAGAATTTAACCTATTGACACCTAATTTTTAAATGTGGTCATTTTTAAATACCAGCAAGTCTTTAATTTTTAAGTTTTTTTTTTTTTTCCCCCCTCACTGGTCAACATTGCCTTTAGGAGGAAACAAGTAGGATTAGTTTTAAAATAAGCTCAGTGTTTTTTTCTGTTTTACCAACTGAAGAACTACAGTAATAATTAATGCTGTACTCTTCTCCATTCATATTTTAGAAGATGAATTAATGAAAAGAATAAGGTAGACTGGGGTTAGGATGCTGTTTTTACCAATTACTTGCTATGTGATCTTGAATAAATTTTTTGACCTTTCTAACCAATAGGTATAAGAATATGTACCTCAAAGTGTCATAATGAAGAGTAAACATCATCTGAGAAAATGCCTTGACATCCGCCAGGAGCTCAGTAAATATTACTGCCTCCCTTTAACTCCTTAGCTGGGGACAAGAGTGAAGAATGTTCCTTCCTCCATATTTCAGAGTAGGTACACTCTAAAATCTGGACCTTCTTTGACGAATTTACACAAGTCCAGTTTGAACTGTTTTACAGGTGAGGTGGCTATGGATGGATCAAGGCAGGTGCGAGTGGGAGGCTGTGCGAGCCTCGCCTTTTATCTCCCTAGAACATCATGAACGTTTTATAATAACTAATGATGAAAATATTGCCTGCAGTTTCTTTTCTTCTCGATGAAAGAGTACTAAGAAAGCCGTTTCTTGCTGATGTTGCTTTTTTACTGCTCACTGGGAATCACTGATCTGGGACCCGGCTGGTGTGTGGGAGGGCAGCTTTCCCAAGAGCCGGTAGTGGGGACATGTCAGCCCAGGCTGCCGAGGTCACTCTCAGGTCCTGAATGACGCTCCCCAGTGTGGCAGGGAAGGCAGGCACGGAGAGGTCCCTCTGCCCTCGGTTACATTTTGTTTAAAGGGCCATTTCTGCTTTTGTCACCTCCCTCAGAGTGACCAGATTTCACTACAAAGCCCAACCAGATGTAATAAATTACCGAGCAAGAGAGAAAAGGACATAGTATTAGGAAATCTGACTTTCTTCCTAGAGCATTCAGGGTTACCTGTTCCAAAGGCGCAGCGTTGTACTAGGGTGTGTGCTGGGCAGTTTGCAGCTTAACATTAGTAGGAAAACGTTCAGTTGGTTCAAATCATTTATAAATTGTTTGTATTAAGGGTTAAATGTTTCCAAACGTGGAGAAATAGTGTTACAAGATAGCACTGGATATTTGTACTGCAGGTATAAATAAGCCTGTAATTGACAAACTTTACAACAATTATGTGAGGTTGGTTATGTATTACCCATTTTATAAATGAGTAAACAAAGGCTCACAGAGGATGTGTGTTTGCTTGGTGTCATGTGTATTGTAAGGAAGAAGATGAGGCTTAGAACCCTGGCCTCCTTGCTTCAAATCTTTCCCCACTAGATGGTCAATGAGTGCTGGATGCTAGTTTGACTTTACATACGCGTGTGTGTATGTGAAAGTGTTAGTTACTCAGTTGTATCTGACTCTTTGCAACTCCATGGACTGTAGCCCACCAGGCTCCTCTGTCCATGAAATTCTCCAGGCAGGAATACTGGAGTGGGTTGCCATTTTCTTCTTGAGGGGATCTTCCTGACCCAGGGATCAAACTCAAGTCTCCTGCATTGCAAGTGGACTCTTTACTGTCTGAGCCATTAGGGAAGCATGTGTGTGTCTTGGAATAGAGTATGTTGGAATAGAGTTGCTTTACAATGTCTGAATTCTTTTGAGAATAGTATTAGTTGACTGGCGAGCAGAAAGCTAGCCCAGAATGTGATCCTGGGGATCCAGAGAGGGAAGGAAAAGTTGGAGATGAAGGAAGCGGACACGAGCTGCTGTATGCAAGCATGAGAGCAAGGACTTCAGGGTGACGATATAAGAGGCGTTTCTGATGGACTCTCTTGAATTGGAACTCCTTCATATATTTCCTTTCTGGGATTACACCTCTTTTTCCAACTGGAATCAACCAATGCAAAGTGAAGAACAAGGGAAAAAGAAACACATATCATTTCCAGAGTGTCAAAAGTATCATCAAACTGAGGAAGAAATTCACAAATGTACACACATAATTTTTTTAGATTAAAAACACCATGTCCCACCTAGTACAAAGCTTATTCGATTTTTTTTGGTCAGCCCCGTGTATTTTTGTTAGTAATGTTGACCACTGAGATTATTTTCTTAGCACAGAATTTTCCAGTAAACTTCCCACATTGGTGCAAACTTCCTGTTCTTCTTCCTAGGCCCTTCATTACAGGCAGCAGGAGAGCTGATATTCAGCAGAAAATTAACTAGGCAGGGTGTATGCTTAAAGGCATCAACTTTCAAGAAAAGGAAGTTTCTGTTTTGTTTTACAAAGCATTGCTTTTTACTTGTGGTGGACCTTTTGAAGTTATGGATTATTTTCTGAAGATAGAGGTTTTTGGTTTAGCACAATTCTCAGCACCTGGAAAACACTCAGTGTGTGTTGTTGAGCTGAATGCCTAACATGTACTTTCCCGTGATCAAATAAAGAAATTTTATGGATTCTTGTTTATTTTAAGATACAGAATTATGTACTTACTTATTTTTGGCTGTACTGCACAGCATGTGGGACCTTAGTTCCCTGACCGGTGATCAAACCCATGCCTCCTGCATTGCAAGGAAGAGTGTTAACCTCTGGACTACTGGGGAAGTCCCTTCAGCCTTTATTTTCGATGAGCTCATAGGAGCAGGCAATCTTTGGAAACTAGACAAATGGATTCATGAGGACTATGGTCCAAGAACATACTTTAAAAAGGAGGCTTTGATCCTTTATTAAGCATAAAACAAGCACACAGCTAAGTAAACCTCCTCGTAAATTTGTGGCTATCAGGCTTGGCTGTATATTGTAATCACCTGAGGTAGAATAGTGGTAGCTTTAAAAAACATATTGCTGCCAGGTCTCAGACCCAGAAATTCTTTGTATAATTGGTTTAATCTACAAAATTTTCCAATAGCCATGTATAGATGTGAGAGTTGGACTATAAAGAAAGCTGAGTGCCAAAGAATTGATGCTTTTGAACTGTGGTGTTGGAGATTTTTGAAAGTTCCTTGGACTGCAAGGAGATCTAACCAGTCTATCCTAAAGGAAATCAGTCCTGAATATTCATTGGAAGGACTGATGCTGAACCTGAAACTCCAATACTTTGGCCACCTGATGTGAACAACTGACTCACTGGAAAAGACCCTGATGCTGGGAAAGATTGATGGTGGGAGGAGAAGGGAATGACAGAGGATGAGATGGTTGGATGGCATCACTGACTCAATGGACATGAGTTTGGGTAAGCTCCTGAAGTTGGTGAAGGACAGGGAAGCCTGGTGTCCTGCAGTCCATGGGGTCACAAAGAGTTGGACGCAACTGAGCAACTGAACCGAACTGAGCTTCAGATTTCAAAGAACTTCCCAGGAGATTCTAATGGGCAGCCAGAAGTGAGCATCATTCTCTTACATGAATAAACATATTTAATCAGTATCTACTAAATACCAGGCACTGTGCTGGGTACTTGTTATTCTTTATTTTACTAACATGGAAACTGGGACTCATGCATGCTGACTTGCTTACCATGATAGGGCCTTACACTCTTTTTGCCATTTCAGTTCAGTTCAGTTCAGTCACTCAGTTGTGTCTGACTCTTTGCGACCCCATGAATTGCAGCATGCCAGGCCTCCCTGTCGATTACCAACTCCTGGAGTTCACTCAGACTCACGTCCATCGAGTCAGTGTTGCCATCCAGCCATCTCATTCTCTGTCGTCCCCTTCTCCTCCTGCCCCCAATCCCTCCCAGCATCAGAGTCTTTCCCAATGAGTCAACTCTTCGCATGAGGTGGCCCAAGTACTACAGTTTCAGTTTTAGCATCACTCCTTCCAAAAAACACCCAGGGCTGATCTCCTTTAGAATGGACTGGTTGAATCTCCTTGCAGTCCAAGGGACTCTGAAGAGTCTTCTCCAACACCACAGTTCAAAAGCATCAATTCTTTGGTGCTCAGCTTTCTTCACAGTCCAACTCTCACATCCATACATGATCACTGGAAAAACCATAGCCTTGACTAGACAGACCTTTGTTGGTAAAGTAATGTCTCTGCTTTTTAATATGCTATCTAGGTTGGTCATAACTTTCCTTCCAAGGAGTAAGCGTCTTTTAATTTCATGGCTGCAATCACCATCTGCAATGATTTGGGAGCCCCCAAAATAAAGTCTGACACTGTTTCTCCTGTTTCCCCATCTATTTCCCATGAAGTGATGGGACTGAATGCCTTTGAACATCTGGAAGTTCACGGTTCACATATTGCTGAAGCCTGGCTTGGAGAATTTTGAGCATTACTTTACTAGCATGTGAGATGAGTGCAATTGTGTGGTAGTTTGAGCATTCTTTGGCATTGTTTTTCTTTGGGATTGGAATGAAAACTGACCTTTTCCAGTCCTGTGGCCACTGCTGAGTTTTCCAAATTTGCTGGCATATTGAGTGCAGCACTTTCACAGCATCATCTCTCAGGATTTGAAATAGCTCCACTGGAATTCCATCACTTCCACTAGCTTTGTTCGTAGTAATGCGTTCTAAGGCCCACTTGACTTCACATGCCAGGATGTCTGATCTAGGTGAGTGATTACACCATTGTGATTATCTGGGTCATGAAGGTCTTTTTTGTACAGTTCTCCTGTGTATTCTTGCACCCCTTCTTAATATCTTCTGCTTCTGTTAGGACCATTTCTGTCCTTTATCGAGCCCATCTTTGCATGAAATGTTCCCTTGGTATCTCTAATTTTCTTGAAGAGATATCTAGTCTTTTCCATTGTTGTTTTCCTCTATTTCTTTGCATTGATCTCTGAAGAAGGCTTTCTTATCTCTCCTTGCTATTCTTTGGAACTCTGCATTCAGATGCTTATATCTTTCCTTTTCACTTCTCTTTTTTCACAGCTATTTGTAAGGCCTCCTCAGACAGCCATTTTGCTTTTTTGATTTCTTTTCCATGAGGATGGTCCTCATCCCTGTCTCCTGTACAATGTCACGAACCTCCATCCATAGTTCATCAGGCACTCTATCTATCAGATCTAGGCCCTTAAATCTATTTCTCACTCTCACTGTATAATCATAAGGGATTTGATTTAGGTCAGACCTGAATGGTCTAGTGGTTTTCCCTGCTTAATATGCCACTGACTGCAGAAGCCAATGTCTGACCTTTGAAAACGCAAACATGAGTAAATGAAGACCGACTCGCTGAAGATTAGAAGGACAGTCCTCAGAATGCTATGTGGAGCCAATTTTTTTTAATATTTATTTTTATTATTTGGCTGTATCAGGTTTTACTTGTGGCTTGTGGAATCCCCAGCTTCAGCTCACAGGATCTTTAGTTGAGGTACAGAAACTCTTGGCTGCAGCATGTGGGATCTAGTTCCCCAACCAGGGATTGTACCCTGACCCCTGCATTGGGAGCATGGAATCTTAGCCACTGGACCACTGGAGAAATCCCTGAAGCCAGTTTTTAAAAATAGATGGAAATAAAATCTGGGTGCCAGGCCTATTGGATATATATTTCCTTCTAATGTGTTTAGAAGGTATAAATATTTCCTTTTATTTTTCAAAACCCAGCAACATCTCTCAATGAATTGGAAATTGCAGGTCGTTAGAAGGGCCTGATGTTAGCCCTTGTTGAGTTGAGCCTCAGTGATGTTCTTGCTAATAGCCATTGAAAAGCAGGACTGGGTGACCACCACAAAGAAAATGTGGCTGAGTTGTCCACAGGGTGGGAGTCACAAAGGTGCTATATGGCAATCAGGTCACTCATTGTCCCTGCTGTAAACTAGTGTGCTGTGGACTGAGACTGTGTATCATTTATGGACTTCCAGACTGCTTAGAGACCCAGGGAGCAGCAATTCAGTTAAGAAAAGGTAAGCTAAGAAAAACAAGACTTCTACCAAACCCAACTATAATCGTGGTGGAGAAGCTCATTGCCTGTCTGGAGGTGGCTTGTGACTCTAATGTATGAGTGCGCTGTGTATGTTTTGGCTTGAATAACCCGTTATTCACAATGTTAGGCCTCAGGTGTCCCATCAATGCTTCCTTTTTCCTCTCTGAATTTCCCTCCCTTCAAGGTCTTTCCTCCATCCTTGTAAACTCTCTGTTGGCCAAGAAACATATAGAGTAAGCATGGCTTGTGGGCATTTTAGAGTTCTGTTGGGAGAAGTGGGAACTATTTAAGAAATAACGACAAATCTGAGACAAAGGCTGATGAGAAAGGGAAGTGGACACAAAAAATGAAGTGGGCAGGTAGAGAAAGTAATAGGAAGGTACTTAAATAAGAGATGGAGAAGAACAGATAGTATAAGAGTGAATGAGATACAGACAGTCAGAATCCTAGCGAGAGAGAATGAAGAGAAACAGAGACAGGAGCTCAGAGAGAGCTAGACAGACGGGGAGAGGGAGACAGACAGACAGAGGCAGCCAGTCAGCAATGGAGAGAGAAACAGTAAGAGGCAGCAGAGAAGACTACACAGGAGACAGAGGTGGTCAGAGGTGAAGGGAGAGAGAGAGACAGGTATCAAGAGAGGAGCTTGAGAACAGAAAGAGGTGAACAGGGAGACGGACAGCAGTGAGCAAAGGGGAGGCCAGCGGGGGTATGGTGTGGACTGCACGTGTCTCCTCACAGAGAAACGAGAAGGCGGATGGGTTTGCCAGGAGGGACAGCCTTTCTACTGGGGCTGTTGAGGGGATGAGTTTAGTTATCCTCAATAGAAGCAGGATTTCTTCCTCCCTAAGCCCCAATCCATGTTCCATCCAGTGGGCAGTCTAGTGAATGTGGCTTCCTACAGCCGCACTCTGGGCCTGGGAAGGACCTCACAGAGTTACACATGTGGGAACCGAGACCCTTGGGGTGGACGTGTGTGGTTTCCTGGCCAGCCCTTTTCCATACTCTCTGTTTCCAGTAACGACCTCCCATGTTTGTGGGGAACCGCCCCTCCCCACCTCCATCCACTGTGGTTTTTGCGGCCTTGGCAGGACCTCCCACCACGCCCATTCCAGGGACAGTGCAGGATCCAGGCTTGGCGTCTCATCCAGAGCATCCGTGTACCCTGTGGTCAGTGATTGGCTCAGGGGCAGGCACATAACTCAAGGGAGCCAAGTCAGAGCCATTGAGTCTTCTTTGGGGGGTGTATGTGGGCTCCAGGGTTTGCCCTCAGATCCAGACTTGAACCTGGAGACATGTTGGCTGAAGTTGGGGCTGCCATCTTGCCAACTTGCACAGTCACAAGATGAAACCAGCACACACTGAAACAGAGAGTAAAATGAAGAACCTCTGCGTTCTCGTGGTTTCTTCTGAACCCTAATCCAGCTGTTCTAAGTCAGAACTATCTCTAGAGTTTTTATTTATAAAAGTTAATAGATAAGCTTTTTCTCTGACAGCATAAACCAGTTCAGATGGAAGTTTCTGTCACTTGCAACCAGATCCTAACTGATATAATGTTCTGGGTTATATCATCACATTCTACAGACTTGTAGTTTAAGTAACTTATCTAAGATTTTAGCTAGTTGGTACCAGCACATGAACTGAGGTTTCACCAACCAAGTACCCCTCCGAAGTCACTCTTCCATTCTCTCCCCCTCATTTTATTTTTAAGATAATTGGGCCCATTTCAAATAAATGGCTTTACTCTGTGACTTCATAAGGTCTGGAAATGCCAGCTCTAAGCAAAATTGCTATCCCAAGGCAATGCTTATTTAGACTCAGCTGTTTCCTTATTCTATGATGTTCTCTCCCTTCCTTACTGCGCTAAGCAGAACATGATAGGTATCTCAGATACTTTCATGTGAAAGTATCTTGCAGTGGTTCAGACATTAAAGAAACTGTCTGCAATGCGAGCGGCCTGGGTTTGATCCCTGGGTTGGGAAAATCCCCTGAAGAAGGGAATGGCAACCCACTCTGGTATTCTTGCCTGGAAAATTCCATGGACAGTGAAGCCTGGCATTCTATAGTCCATAGGATCACAGGTTAGACGCAACTGAGCAACTAACACTTCTTCTTCTACCAAGTAGAACTTTTACCTTTTAAAAGAGAACAGTAAAAAGATACCGAAGGAAAAAATCTCTAAAGCAAGAATCCCAAATATTGTAGCATATGGTTAGAGAACATACTTGGAGGTGCTGAAGCATCTTCTTATTCTCTGAACAGTGGGCACTAGTTCCAAGGGTCATTTTATAAGATTGTAAATGAAACCTTCCTGAAAAATCCTGAAAAATGTCCCCCATGTTACATACATTTAGAGCAGTGATTCTCCAAATTTGCTGCACGTTAGAGTCACTGGAGAGCTTGTTAAACACTGGGCCCTGCCCCCAGAGTTTCTATGGCTCTGGGCCTGGGAACTTGAATTTCTAAAAAGTTGCCAAGTGATGCTGGTACTGCAGGTCTGGGTGGCACCCCACTTTTGAAGATCATGTTTAGATTTAAAAATACAACTCTGAGAGAGTTTGACCAGCTGACATAAAACCTCCACACTGCGCTGCCCTAGTGCTAGACAGTAATAGACCCCCACTTCTCCCCACCCCAACCCCCAGGAGGGATGCCAGTCGGAGCTTGAGGTGTAGCCTGGACAGTGGTGCAAAGGTCCCTGGTGTCCCCCAAGTGAGCCCACTTGTGAATAAGATGCAGGGCTAGAGCCAGGAGTCCAGGAGGGCTAGGATCTGCTGATGCCCGTGTGGTGAGAAAACATTTTAAAAGCATGAATTCAGAGTATTTTCCTTTCTGGTAATTCCTGTTACTCCAGCACTGTCTCCTACCCAAACCTCTCCTCTGACTCTACTCCTGGCAACAATTAGAACCCCTTAAAAAAAAAATTGTTTATTTGGCTGCCCTGGGTCTCAGCTGCAGCAGGCAGGATCTGCGATCTTCATTGTGGCACGCGGGATCTTTAGCTGTGGCATGTGAACTCTTGGTTGCAGCATGTAGGATCTAATTCCCAGACCAGGGTTTGAACCCAGGCCCCCTTCACTGGGAGTACAGAGTCTTAGCCACTGGACCACCAGGGAGGTCCCAGCTAAAACGCTTTTATTCTCATTGCACCAAGGAAGGGCTGATATAGTATAAGAAACAGGAAGTCTATTTCGAGCTTTTGTGCATCAGATCACAAAGGCCAGCCTGTTTGGCAGTGTGATCAGTGTCGTACACAGGGCACTGCTCCCAGAAGGCCCTTACACTTAGGTCGAATGCTCTGTAGTGGCTGCCCTGAAATTCTTAATAATTTTCGCTTTGAATCTGTGACTTGTAAACCAGACCACAGGACAGTGGAGCGCACCCCAGGGGTGTGGAGCTGTGACTCTTGGGCATCCTGCCCCCACTGTGTCTGGCTTGGGATCCCCACTGCTCACCCCTACGTCCCCTGGTGCCACAGCCCATCACCTCCCTCTTCCTGTGTTGTGATCTGCTAGCTCCCTCCATACCTGATGTGGGCCTGGGCACAGGTGCAGGCACTGGGGGTGTCAGGGCTAGGTGTGCCCACCCCATGGCATCTGGGGGTGGGATTCAAGGAAGCTGCCTTTTGGCCTCAGGCTGAGGGTACCAATCTGGTGGAGTTTCTTGCCCACTCATCCAGAGACTGAGTGTGCACATGTGTACCAGCATGAAGGTTGCCATCCTCTGGGGATCGGCTGTCTGCTGTGGGCTGGCACTGTGGGCCCTCGGGAAGGGGACATTGACTTTCCCAACCCCTGCCCAGCTTGATGTTTTCATTTTGCATGGAGTCTGGCAAGTGATGTAGCTGACCTGAACATGGGGCCTGCCACAGCCCATCAAAACCCCTGCAACCAGGAATAGCAGAGATGTAATAAAGAGATGTGGAGAAGGCAATGGCACCCAACTCCAGTACTCTTGCTTGGAAAATCCCATGGACGGAGGAGCCTGTTGGGCTTCAGTCCATGGGGTCACTAAGAGTCGGACACGACTGAGTGACTTCACTTTCACTTTTCACTTTCATGCATTGGAGAAGAAAATGGCAACTGACTCCAGTGTTCTTGCCTGGAGAATCCCAGGGACAGGGGAGCCTGGTAGGCTGCCGTCTATGGGGTTGCACAGAGTCGGACACGACTGAAGCAGCTTAGCAGCAGCAGCAGCAGCAGCAGCAGCAGCAATAAAGAGATGAAACAGCAGAGATGAAATGAAGTACATAGATAGCCCCATGGAGGTTCCTGCTTTACCCAGCACCATGTGGGAAAGAAGACCTTTGCACTCCAAGCAGTAAAGAGTTGAGCTGAGAGCAAGCTGGAATTGGGGGGCATTGCATCAGGGATGACTCAGCACTGACCTACGCAGTCCAAAGGCAGGTGAGAGCAGGCATCCACTGCGGGATAACAGCATGGATAGACTGTGACCCAGATGAGGTGGATCTGTATCTGTGTGTAAACCCACTTGGACAGATTAAACTCCTACCATCATATGAAATGGAGGTTTGAAGTAGAAAATAAGTTTGTTTATAGACAAAGACTCTTCAAGGTCTTTCCTGAATTTATGAATTGAGGTTCATACCTGGACACACGATCCTCTCCAAAATGGGAAAATGAGGTTGTAGAGGCATAGGGTTAAGAATGTGCAAGAAAAGGCATCATCTTGCAGATTGGGAGCTGAGAGACTGGTCAGCCTGGCAACCAGCCTGAGCCACTGTTCAGAGGGCCTAAACAGAGAACTCTGGATGTCACCCACAAGAGGCAAATTACCCAGGCTCGTGTAACATCAGGACTAAGGCTGGTCAGAGGAAGCCACCCCAAGAAGCAGTGCCGTGGCCCACTCAGAAACTCCCTTATGAGAGAGCTGTTTAAACTGTTCATTAAAATATTTTGTTCTTTCATGGATATGTGTTTCTTTTGCATTTTATTTGGGAGAACACTTTCCTTACAGTAACTCCATTAAAGTGGTTTAGGAATAAAAAAATGTTGGTCGCTAGGGGCACTGTCCCCATGAAGGGCAAGATCAATATTTGATGAAGTGAGCAGGAGCTGAGTTAGAAAGACTGGAAGGAGGAAAGTGACCTCAGCCTGATATTTTTACTGAAAAATCGTTTTAAGATGTTTTTCTTTTTACCTGCTTTTTCCTGTAAAAGCATGCTTTCTTTGCGCATTTTTACAAGCGGGAAAAACCTCTGAAAACAAGAGGAAACTGGAAGGACTCACAATACCTGTGGTGAAGGCTAATTTATGATTAGCCTTTCTCTGCATTTTGGAGGAGAGGAGGAATAAAGGAAGAAAAATCCCCGACACAGACTACCTGTCATGTTCTGTTTTCATTAGCTGGATCCAGATGTAACTGAAAGAACAAACATTCCCAGGGAGCAACCAGAAAGATGTGGCAGCAGGGTGGTCCCCCACGGGGCCTGGGTCTTCAAAGGTAGAAAGTCCACCTGTCAACTTGGATTAGACGGCAGCTGACCCAGAGGATGCACCCCAGCAGGTTGCTGGGCCCTTGAGATTACAAGGTGAGGGCAGGGAGTGGATTCTGTGGCCAGACTAGACCCGTGTCTGTAAAACTTCTTACATAATCACGTATGTTCCAGGTTGCAGCAAATGAGACAAAACTCAGGTAAAACCAAAACCACTGTGCCCAATGTGCACGGATGGTTCCCTGGGGTTCCCTGGAACTGGATCTGACTTAGGGAGGGTTTCAACTTCTCCATTTGGTGCCAAATCTACCATAAGAGAGAACTCCCGATAGGGATGCAACTCAAACCTGTGATAACCAGGACAGAAAAAGCCATTCAAAAAGCTGAAGCAGCTACACAGAACAAAGAGGGAGCAGAGACAAGCAGACTCAGAGAGAAATGGCATTTGATCTCTCAGAGCAGATTACTGACTTGTTCTTATGGAATCAGAGGGGAAAAAGGTTCTTCAGAAGGGGGTCAAGGCCCCCGTCCCATTTGAAAGAATATGCACCCTACCTGGCTGGGTGCCCTTCTTCACCGGTGTGGCCTCTATGTAAAGAGAATTGGACTCTGGTTCTCAGAAGCTTGTGTTTCCTCTCTGTCAGGGAGCCTGTTTAGCTCATGATGGGAATTTTGTCTTCAGCAGCATCGGTTTTCAAAATTCCTCACATGGACACAAAATTAAAAGGGAAGTGGAGTCCCTTTGGGATGTTTTATCTCAAGAATCATCCATCCCTTCCTGACTTTCCTGAGAATCCCATCCACACACAGAGGTCCCATTGACTCCTGTGGTCCCTGTCAAAGCCAACCTCAAGAATGGAAAAGATGAGCCCTAGTTGATTTCATGTTGGACTCACCAGCTAAATTCTATTGCTGGCAATTCAGATCAGCCTAGGATTAAAGAGACAGAAATACAAGAGCCTGCTATTCAAGTACTTGGGGGTTTCTAGCATTTGGACTGTAAATAGATTCAATCATTTATATGCAGACAGATGAATGGGCAACAGAGCTCTGTAGAGTTGTTGTTGTTTTTAAAACTGCTCTTTAGCCTGTTTGGGTAGTAACTAGGCTGTAAACACATGCAACTAAAGAAAGTCCTTTGTCAATTTTTGTTTTTCTTTTAATATTAGAACAAGTAACAGAGTTTAAGAAAGTTCATTGAAATCTGTGCAGTCCAAATCGTTTCTAGGGACACAGCAACTTCAGTTTTTGAAATACTTATCTGATTTAAATATTCCACAAGAAAAATTATTTTTCATAAACAGGCTTAGGACTGTTCTGTATACCTCACACTCCCAGGAAGAGAAGAGAGAGAACTGACTGATGGTCATCAGAAATTTGTTCTTTGGAAACATGAGTATTTCTGCGTTATTCATAAATAAATCAAATAACTGATTTGTACACTCGTTCATTCATCCATTCACTTTGTTCATTCACTGGACATCTGGTAAGTCCCTTCTTGTGCTAGGCCTAGGTGAGTAAAATGAAATTAGATAGATTTCAGTTCTATGTAAGATGGGGTAGGTAGCCTTGTGTCTCCCACTGAATGCAGCTATAAAACCTGAACAGAATACATGGAACAAGTACTCACGATGAAAAGTAAACAGTATTAGGCTGACTGGAGAAAAGACCAAATTTTGAAATACCACTGAATGGGTGGTGAACCTGGCACTTTTTCCCCCACTAATATGCCCTGGCCTGGTCTCAAGGCAGCCTCAGACCTGGAGGGGAGCTTTGGCAAGGATGTGAAATGAAGGCTCCAGGAGATGCCATTTAAATTCTGACATGAGGAATGGCAAAGGGTTTCCTGACATTCAGAGAGAACAGAGAAAATTCCCCACTTTTCTTTTTCCTTCCTTTGCTTTTCCTTAATCTCTCACATGATCCAGCCTGCAACAGCCCACAGCCGCCTAAAAACTCTGAGGGAGAGGAATCCTCCTCTCTGATCGGAAGAAGTGGCCCAAGAGAATAGCACAAATCCTATTACTTTTTTTCTATCTTCTGATCCTTACAGTGATGGATCTGATTCTGTTTTTGAAGTTCGAATGCTCATAGCTCTCACGCCTCACCATGCCCTCTTCCCTTTCTGCCCCACATCTGGGCAAAACTGATAGAAAGCTCAGATACTCCTTAGTAACTAGCAGGCAGTTCACACTATGGAGCTCCAGCTCCCAAGAACTCACTCCAGCATCAGACCCCAGCATCAGGAACATCAAGCCAGTCTCCTCACTTGGTTCTTAAGCCATTTTCAGGCTAGCCTGAGAGTTCTCCCTGCTCTCTCCAGAATATATTACCCCTTTTCATGCCTCCTAGTTGCATCTAGCTGCATGTGTGGTATCATTTATCTTTATATCCAAAACAAAAAGTTGACGGTGGGGTTCTATCTCCCTTGACCTGAGCGACCCTAACAGCTCCAGACACGGGTACAGTTACGGGAAACGCACGGCAGACGAGGGTCAAAAAGGGACACTCCAGGGAATCAGAGAGCGCCAGGGAGATCCCAGAAGATCTCAGAGAGGAGGCAGATGAAGCGCTGCTCAAGTTCTTTAAGAATCTGGGCTTACTCTCTAGCTGTGTATGTGTGAATCTGACCCTCAAGAGTCAGTGAGGGCCTGAGAAACCTACCACGGGTGAGATCGCCGCCCGTGGTCAGATTGACCACTAGGTGGCGTACACAGCGGCTCAGAAGAACGCGGCAAAGGCTTTGAAAACAGAACCAGTATTGAAAACATCATCCACAGCAAGTTGGTCAGACCTTGCAGACTGAAATCAGCTAAGTTGATTGCCTGCTAAAACAGAAATGGCAACATTTTACAGGATTCAGACAAGGCTCAGAGTCTTATAATATCATTTCAAAATGTCCAGGATACCATTATTCAAATTATTTAGCATATCAAGAACCAGGAAGATCTCAACTCACAAAATATATACAATTGTCAAACTTTATAAACTGTATACAAAAAGTCAGATTTGCTGTATGTCAAAAATTTTTAATTATTACAATTATTAATTTTAATAATGTCATTTGTCTACAAGAAGCTCACAATCTAGAGTTGGAAATAGAACAAAAAATGAATAATAACATAATCTTTACCACCTATGATTTTTTTGTGTGTGTTTGTTCAGTCACTAAGTCGTGTCCGACTCTTTGCAACCCCATGAACTGGAGCACTCCGGGCTTCCCTGTCCTTCACTATCTCCTGGAGCTTGCTCAAATTCATGTCCATTGAGTTGGTGCTGCCATCCAACCATCTCATCCTCTGTCGCGCCCTTCTTCTCCTGCCCTCAATCTTTCCCAACATCAAGGTCTTTTCCAATGAGTTGGCTCTTCACATCAGGTGGCCACAGTATTGGCGCTTCCGCTTCAGCATCAGTCCTTCCAGTGAATATTCAGGGTTGATGTTAGGACAGGATAACGTGGACCCACAGGACACCTAACTCAATCTGGAGAGGAGGGCATTCGGAGATAGGATCACCTTCCTAGAAGCACAGATGCTTAAGTCTTAAAGAATAAGGAGGCAAAGAGAAGGTAGGTAAAGAAGCAGAAGGTATTTACACCTAAATAAGGGGCTTCAAGAGAAAAGATATAAGGTCTAGTGGGCACGAGGAACTATAAAAGTTTTGTTTTGTTGAGGTTCTAGCTGCTAAATGGGACGCCCAGAATCCAGCCATGGATACTTCTCCATATACTACACTTAACCTGATAAATCATCATATCTAGAATCTGATCTTTGTTCTGTCAACATTAACACAATGGTCATAATGAAATCATGGCATCCCTCATCTTGGCTTCTTGTGGGAAAAAACTATAGGTGTGTGACCGATATCAGTGTGGGCCTCTGTTTCCCAGCCTCCTTTGCAGTTGGGTTGGCTGCAGGATCCATTCTGCCTAAAGGATCTGAGTGGAAGTGATTCATGAACTACTCAGGCCTTGGATGTCTAAAGTAGCCAGGTGCCTTTCCTGAATTCTCTTCCCCTTTCCCATGGACTTTTCAGGCCATGTATTGAAGGGACATGAAACAAGATAGAAGGAACCTGTATCACTCAGTCATCACTTGGAGGAGAATGCCTGATCAGAAACATCTCTAAAGGAGTTTGCACAAGGGAGCAATCAACTTTTCTTCTGTTAAGCCACTGAGATTTCATAGTTTATTAATGTATAATAGTCTAGCCTATCTGACTGATACAGTTTCTCCATTTCTTTATCAAGAGTAGGACAGCCACCCCCTAAAGTCTTTTCCAGCTCCATAAATCCAACTTAATCTAGAGAAGGCTCTCCTCCAGTTTTTTGGCTTCTTCCTGGTGCTTTGCCTAAATTTCTTGGGATGAGTCCTGCCTATACTCTTCCTTTGCAGGATAATTCTGCATCTTCCCTTGGAGAAAGGAGATGTTGCCAGAGACACCAGGACTACATAGGCTCCCAGAGTTCACCTCGTATACCTTTCTACTGCCTGACTCATCTCTCCAACACCCCTGCTATGTGGTGGTCAGGGCCTGCTTGAAAATCTCTAGTAATTGGAAACTCATGACCCTGACTATACAAAAGTTCTTCCTCCCTAAACATTCTAAATAAGGAACATACTGCCTATAATTTATAATTCCCCATGGACTGTGCTTAAATACCCCTATTTTATTTTTCAAATATTCCATTCAAATGAATTAGTTGTAATTCCGTTTGGGACATCTGAGCCTTTCCCTGTCCTCTTCTCATCATGACAACACTTCTTTTTTTCTTTATACAAAGAACTATTTATTTGGTGAGGTTGTATGGCCTGTGTGTGACAGTCCAGAAATGCTTCTTACATCCATCAACTCCCTTATCCCCATGGGTAAAGAGCTTTCTTTGAAAGAAGCTTATCCATAATGTCAAGGACAAGATCTGATAAGCAATGGTTGTCTTGTAGTTCACATCCTTGGAAATTTCAAGTTTCTCTGTATGTCCTGGGGTTTCTCTGAAACCACAAACATCCTTTAAAAGTCAACACACCTAAACAAGAAAAGAGAAGAGAAACATATTCATCTAGATGGAAAGTTTTTAACATGAAAGCTTTTTGCAGTGAGAGACTCAGCATTCTTTGATGCAATGTGTTTAGTGGATAATGCTAAACAGTCCTTGAGTAATGTCAAGCTTAATCCATGAAAAAATAATAAACTGGACTGCATCAAAATTAAACTTTTGCTCTGTATGGAAAAACTCTATCAGAAGTATGAAAAGACAAATTCCACGTGGGAGAAAACATTTGCAAACCACAAATGTGACAAAGGACTAGTATCTAGAATATATAGAGAACTCTCAAACTCAAAAATAAAAAAATGGCATTCAACTAGAAAATGGGCAAAGACATGAATAGACATTTCACCAAATGGTGGCAAATAAGCACATGAAGTTCAATTCAGTTGCTCAGTTGTGTCTGACTCTTTGCAACCCCATGGACTGCAGCACACCAGGCCTCCTTGTCCATCACCAACTCCTGGAGTTTACTCAAACTTATGTCCATTGAGTCAGTGATGGCATCCAACCATCTCATCCTCTGACATCCCCTTCTCCTCCCACCATCAATCTTTCCCAGCATCAGGGTCTTTTCCAGTGAATCAGTTGTTCACATAAGGTGGCCAAAGTATTGGAGTTTCAGCTTCAGCATCAGTCCTTTCAATGAATATTCAGGACTGACTTCCTTTAGGATGGACTGGTTGGATCTCCTTGTAGCCCAAGGGACTCTCAAGAGTCTTCTCCAACACCACAGTTCAAAAGCATCAATTCTTCTGCGCTCAGCCTTCTTCACAGTCCAACTCTCACATCCATACATGAATACTGGAAAAACCATAGCCTTGACTAGACGGATCTTAGTTGGCAAAGAAATGTCTCTGCTTTTGAATATGCTATCTAGGTTGATCATAGCTTTCCTTCCAAGGAGTAACCGTCTTTTAATTTCATGGCTGCAGTCACCATCTGCAGTGATCTGGGAGCCCCCCAAAATAAAATCTGCCACTTTTTCCACTGTTTCTCTATTATTTGGAAACACCTGGAGTAACAGGCAAATTTGGTCTTGGAGTACAGAATGAAGCGGGGCAAAGGCTAATAGTTTTGCCAAGAGAATGCACTGGTCATAGCAAACACCCCCTTCCAACAACACAAGAGAAGACTCTACACATGGACATCACCAGATGGTCAACACTGAAATCAGATTGATTATACTCTTTGCAGCCAAAGATGGAGAAGCTCTATACAGTCAGCAAAAACAAGACCAGGAGCTGACTGTGGCTCAGATCATGAACTCTTCATTGCCAAATTCAGACTTAAATCAAAGAAAGTAGGGAAAACCACCAGACCATTCAGGTATGAGCTAAATCAAATCCATAATGAATATACAGTGGAAGTGAGAAATAGACTTAAGGAACTAGATCTGATATAGTGCCTGATGAACTATGGATGGAGGTTCATGACATTGTATAGGAGACAGGGAGCAAGACCATCCCCAAGAAAAAGAAATGCAAAAAAGCAAAATGGCTGTCTGAGGAGGCCTTACAAATAGCTGTGAAAAGAGAAGCAAAAAGTAAAGGAGAAAAGGAAAGCACATGAAAGGCAAAATAAAAGGTGCTTACTTAGCCATTAGGAAAATGCAAGTTAAAACCACAATGTGCCATCAATATACTAAAATAGAAGAGACTGACAACACCAAATGCTGGTGAGGATGCAGAGAAACTGAATCACTCACACATTGCTGTGTGTGATTTTTTGCATTTTTACGAATGCAAAAATGGTACAGCCCCTTTGGAAAATAGTTCAGCATTTTCTTTAAAAACTAAACATGCACTAACCATACAACTCAAAAATCCTACTGCTGGACATTTATCCCAGAGAAATGACAATGTGTATTTACACAAAACTATGTACATCAATGTTTATAGGAGTTTATTCCTAATAGTCAAAATCTGGTAACACTCCAGATGGTAAAACAAATTGTGATACAAACTAAATATTGACACCTGCAACAGCCTGGATGAATCTCCAGAGAATTATGCTGCATGAAAAAAGCTAGTTCCCAAAGATTACACATTGCATGATTACACTTACATTGTTAAGATGACCAGTTACTGCAATGGAGAATAGATTAGTGGTTGCCAAGAGGTTAAGGATGGGGTTGGATATCAGGCATGAGTGAAACTGCAGCTTGCCCTCTGTCTCCTATTGCTGATGGCCCTTCAGCTCTACCATCTCCCACCTCCCCTTCTTCCTCCGTCAGTAACTCTTGCCTGTTCACTTGATGCCAGTCCCTGTGTGCCAGCCATTATAATGTACCCTGTACTTTTCAAGATGCTGTACTGTGAGATTAAAATTGTTTTACTTTAAAAAGCCAAAAAAAAAAAAAAAAAAAAGGGATGGGGCTGGAGTGGGCAGGGAGGTAGGTGTGGTTATAAAAGCCCAACAAGAGGGAAGGATCCTGGTGATGACAGAAATGTTCCAGATCTTGCATGTATCAATGTCAATAATGTGGCTGTGATATTGTATTACCATTTTTGAAGGTGGTGCATGCAGGGAGTCCTGGGTAAACAGTATATGGAATGTCTCTGTACTATTTCTTACAATCATCTGTAAACCTATATATAAAAAGATGAACAAAACCACTCCCCGTGCCTGGGTTGCAGTCCCTTCCTGGTAAATTACAATACTGAGAGATGGGAGCCAGGCATCAGTAGTTTTTAAAGATGGCCAGGTGATTCCAGCGGGCAGCAAATTTGGGGACCACTGAATTGAGCATTTCAGAAGCCTCTAAGGAGATAATCCAAGAAGAATGAGAAAAAACAAACAGTTCTCTTGAAGTTCTGTTAGAGGCATCTTTGCAGAAGGGAATGGTGGAAGCATCCTATTACATTTTGGGCACAGCCCCAGACAGTTTGAGGGAGAAGCCCTGACTGTTTCTCCTTCATCTCGTAGGCTCCTAGCACTGAGTTTTCCCTAACTGAGAACTCCAGCCTCCACACCAGCATTATTAACCGCTGTACTAATTGTATTAACTGACCAAAAAAATTTCATAAATAGTTCAGTTTCTTCCTATCCATCGTTATCCCAATGATCTTTATTAAATCCAGCCTGAGAAGTGAGTTATATAAACGCTGATAGAAGTTCCAGGGCCTCCCCAGGTGTGTGGTTGTTTTAAAATTAACTAACCATCCACACCTGGTTGGAATTTCAGAAACTAATATTCACTTCCCTCTTTTCTGTGACATTTATTAGAGATGCCACTTGCTCTAATAATTGGTATGAAGTATAAGATGAAAGGAGAGAAAGAGCTGAAACTTTCCTTTCTTTAAGTCTAGACCCAATTTCACCTTTACAGTGAGTCCTGTTACACTGATGAGTGGATTTTCAGAATGTTTCCCATTGCATGTTTCCAAATGTTATCATGCCTTCTTGTTTGACTGAAGTCTTCTCTTGGGACTTTCTGTTTTAAATTAAAAACACTTTAAAATGCATGATCAGAGCAACATTAAAGTAATAAGAAAAGGCAGCCTTATCGGATAAGATAATCTGCTTTTCCTCAAAGATGCCATTTTTATTGCATTAAGGGTTGCTTGCTCAGAGATCTGAAGAAGAAACAAAAATTAACTCTGTACATCAAGTCCTCTTTCTCACATCTGTTTGACTTTTACACTACTAGTACAGAATTGGTTCCATGGAGACCCACAGAATAGGAAAAATGAGCTATCTTTAATATTTGTGGGTTTTTTTTTTATTCCAAGAAATCTTTAGGGAAAGATGAAGTTAGACAGAGATGCTAGTGAATGAATGTAAATCCATTTTACCATTCTTTTACTGCTAAGCAGGACAGAACAGTCAGGAGTCATCTCCTCTGAAACGGCACTTGTGGATTCAAGCATACACAGATGCAAAGCATTCAGCTCAGTTAAGAACAACCAATGGAAACAAAGCAATGCACAAGGTTACCTCTCACCCCACAATGGAAATTTCCCTTCAGCAGCACCTGGAGTTTGCAGTCAAGACGATTTAAATAAAAGACTCAGAGGCAGGAAACCCATACTCAGCCCAGCTCTTTATGAACACTGCTTGTTGCTGCACCAATTTACTCTGCGTCTAATTCACTGTTCTCTACTCCCACCCTCCTTTGGGTCTCACCAGGCATGGAGCCCTTCCCACCCAGCCCCCCTGCAAGGGCCTTTGCTCAGGCCATTCCTGCTGCCTGCAATGAGGACTGCCCCTGACTCCTTGCTGCTGGCTCCCTCTCAGAGTTCAGGTTTCAATTATAATATCCCTTCCCACTCCCCTCGCTCCAGAGTCAGTCTCTAACTCTGAATCCTATTCTCAGACTCCTATTCCAGGGCTTGACACCTATCGGGGGGCACCCCACAGGTCTGCAAGCCTTGTAGTTGTCCAGCCTTGAGCCAAAGAAACGGCCTGGAGACAGTGACAGGACATGGGTGGTTTATTGGACGGGGTGTCCTACAAAGGGTCCTGGAGCGACAACTCAACACAACCAGTGGACAGGACAAGGCAACAGCCTTTACTACTCAGGGGAGGAGGAGACTACCATTTACAGGGAGAATTGATGTCTGATGCCAGGGACTAATTAAGCCCTATAATTAAGAGGACTGAGTATTTCTGAGTGAAGTAGGGGCTGGTGGAGCAGGGGATGTACAAAGAGCAAGAGAAGAGCCATCCTGAATGGCCTGACCATATAACATCAAACAGATAATTATTTGTGAAATTAATAAATGTTTTCTCTGTAAACTTAATAAATGCTTCCTCCAGCTAGAACAGTAGATACCCTAACATTCCTTGGGACAATTTCAGTGACTAATAAAAACTGACTACATTTTTCTTTTGGCCTCATCGTGTGGCATGCCGGATCTTAGTTCGCCGACCAGAGATAGAACCCCTGCCCCTTGCTTTGGGAGCACAGAGTCTTAACCACTGAACCTCCAGGAAAGTCCTGACTACAGTTTTAATTAAACACGCACACCCATATGGTATCTAAATACAGAGACTACAGTGATCAGCTCAAGCCATTCAGGATCAGAGACTACTTTCTAATGATGATATGTAGGCTAGTCATTTAAGCATTCAGTGATCTGTGAGCCAGACCCGACCACTCTTGTTTCACAGCTGTTTGCCTCCTCCACTCACTTCCATGCAACTATTCTCTGTCCCATTCACCCATCAGAGACATCTCTACTGCCTTATGTGTCACAAGGCCCACTGAAAGTAGATTTTAAAGTCTTGGAGAGACTTTAAAAAGAGGACCACTCTTTTAATAGTAATAGCAAACACTATTGAGTATTTCCTCTGTACCAGTCAAAATGCCACGTGCTTTCCTGTATTAATATATGCAGGGGCGCCATGATCGCGGCCCACGCACAACGACTGCAGAGCCGGTATACACATTCTTCTTTAACCTGGATCTGACCTTCGCAACTGTCAGCATGAGCTCTGGGAAGCTGCCTCAGTTTCCTCTTCTGTAGAATGGAGAGGACTCAGTATCTATCTTAGACGGCTACTGAGAGGATTAAATGCTTAGAAGGCGGCTGGCCCACTAGACTCATTAAATGTTAGTTGTTATCATTATTGTTTACAATTACGTCAAATATTCCAGGAAACCTCTCAGTCCTGGTCTTAGCACGGAAAGTCCCCTGTTCTAGGCAAAAGTTCAAAATGAGTCTAGAAGGCAGGCGTAGGTAAACGAGTCAGACGTACCTTGCTCATTCTCCACCGCCTGCCTCTTTCAGAGCCCACCTTAAAATTTCCCCTTATATCCTGGAACTCACCCTTCCCCTCGCCACAATATTTCAGGAACCTGTACTCCTTAGTCTACAGGTCTTAGCGCAGAAAGCATTACTTGTTTTGTACGTTTTTTTTAACGCAGACCACCGATCCGTTTTCTAAGAGCGAATTATTTGGTGCCAGACCGTTCGTTAGTCTATCAAAGCTTAAAAAGTCCCGGCTACCTGAGCAAAACGAGAGCATCTAGTGCCCCCTGCCGCCTTTCGTAGGTAAGGCACCCAAACAAGAAACCCTCGACTCATTGACCGTGAACTTTCGCTTCAGGTCAGTTCAGTCGCTCAGTCGTGTTCGACTCTTTGCGACCCCATGAATCACAGCACGCCAGGCCTCCTTGTCCATCACCAACTCCCAGAGTTCACTCAAACTCATGTCCATTGAGTCAGTGATGGCATCCAACCATCTCATCCTCTGTCGTCCCCTTCTCCTCCTGCCCCCAGTCCCTCCCAGCATCAGAGTCTTTTCCAATGAGTCAACTCTTCGCATGAGGTGGCCAAAGTACTGGAGTTTCAGCTTTAGCATCATTCCTTTCAAAGAAATCCCAGGGTTGATCTCCTTCAGAATGGACTGGTTGGATCTCCTTGCAGCCCAAGGGACTCTCAAGAGTCTTCTCCAACACCACAGCTCAAAAGCATCAATTCTTCAGCGCTCAGCCTTCTTCACAGTCCAACTCTCACATCCATACATGACCACTGGAAAAACCATAGCCTTGACTAGACGGACCTTAGTTGGCAAAGTAATGTCTCTGCTTTTGAATATGCTATCTAGGTTGGTCATCAAGTTCTAAATACAAATGGGTAAAAAATAGAAATCCTAAAACTTTTATAATAAATATATAAATTAATAGAAATAAAATAGAAATAAATAGAAACCCTAAATAAGCAAATAAAATAGAAATCCTAAAATTGAAGTTAAGATTCCTGTTTTATCTTTTCTAGAATTCAATGCCCTGAAATTCATCTGTTTACTTTGCCTATGCAAAAAAAAAAAAAAAAAGAGTCTAGCTTAATTGTACTTTTCTCATTTACTTTTGCTTTCCTTGAATTGGACTGTAGCTGTTTTGACTTGGGGATTTATTTGTACTGGTTTTTGTCTTACTCTTGGCTGCTAACGCCCGGTTGAGGCGTCGGCTGGCGGAGGCGACCTCCGCCGGCTTCACCGGCCTCGGGAACCCTCCGACGCGCGTCGACCACTCAGCTGTCTCAGATACCGAACTTCCCCGGATTTATAGAGGTGCCCTTGGAGCCAATGGGACGTCGGCGCACGACTCAGTGTCGGATGAGCTCGACCAATGAGCATGCGAGTTAGGCGATATGGGCCCGCCCACCTCGGCCATATAAGCGGTCTGCTGGTTGCTCAAGACCAAAGGAGATGGTCCCGACTACGGTCTGGGCTGTGACCGGTGCCCAAGAGCGGGCTCCGCGGCGTCCTCGCCAGGGTACAGCTGGATCTGCCACGGGGGTCAGAAGCAGGTCACGGCGAGCAGCCAGTGAAGACGATGCGCCCAGCGAGAACAGGCACGCGGCCTCCAGAGGACCCTCCAAGAGCGATCAGGGCGCGGATAGGGGCTGGGAAACTCGAGAACCCTGGGTGGCCTTGGGCATCGTCCCCAAGCCGCCTGGCCTAGAGGGTAGGAGGCCGGGAGTGAAGTGTGCGCTCGGACTGGGGCTGAGTCAAGTCCTGCCGTGTCCCAGCCAAGACCTCCATCCCCCCGCACGTTCTCCCTTCCAGCTGGGAACAAACTCACCTTGTGACCGCAGTCTCTGCCCCAGGAAGGCCACGTTTCCTGATAGCGACATCTGAGCACAGAGGAAGACAGAGACAGACATTAGCACTTTGATAAGAGGGTGTCTTCCAGTTGTGACCGCCGGCCCGGCCAGGTTGCTCTTTCTTTCCCCTCCCAGCCTGGAGGGGCTGCGGTCTTGAGTTTTGTTAGGAGTTGAGATCTCAGTAAGGAGGTGGTGTAGCTTTGTTAACTGTCTTTCCAGAATGAAATCTTTCATCCTCAGGGTGAGAATGGATTTTGCTGCAGATTGTGGCTTTATTTGTAATCCTTCCAGTGAAAACTTTGGGAGATCCAGCCCTTCCTTAGCTTGTGGTTCTAGTAAGACATTCAAAGCTCATGACTTCCTTATAAGACTTGTGGCCATGTGTCTCACCCGACCTTTTCAGAAAATTGTTCATTGGTGACATAAACTGGGACACCCAGCGTGTGTATTAACTGCCAGGCTTTGTATCAGGAGAGAGCTAGTTTTTCGTTGTTGTTTTTTTTTTTAATAACACTGAGTATTGTGACCATGTTTTCTAAGAGGTCAGATAACGAAAATGAGAACATATACTATCAACGCAAAAAGGGCTAAACAACTGTGTTAACTTCCCTGGTGGCTCAGTCGGTAAAGCGTCTGCCTGTAATGCAGGAGCTGCTGCTGCTAAGTTGCTTCAGTCGTGTCCCACTCTGTGTGACCCCATAGACGGCAGCCCACCAGGCTCCCCCGTCCCTGGGATTCTCCAGGCAAGAACACTGGAGTGGGTTGCCATTTCCTTCTCCAATGCATGAAAGTGAAAAGTGAAAGTGAAGTCGCTCAGTCGTCTTGGACTCTTAGCGACCCCAAGGACTGCAGCCCACCAGGCTCCTCCATCCATGGGATTTTCCAGGCAAGAGTACTGGAGTAGGGTATCAATCGGGAAGATCTCCTGGAGAAGGAATTGGCAACCCACTCCAGTATTCTTGCCTGGAAAATCCCATGGATAGAGAAGCCTCGTAGGCTACAGTCCATGGGGTCGCTAAGAGTCAGACACGACTGAGCGGCTTGACTTTCACTCTTACGCTAACAGCAAATGGAAGGACACGGACAGTTGGATCGAAAGGTGTGGGTGGTGGTAAATAAGCCACACAGAGCATTTTGTACAGTGTGTGGGAAAGACTTTGGGATTGGGCATAGTGGAGAAGGGGATGTGAAAGCACATTTGGAGACTGAATCTGGCATGTTCAGAATGAGAGAGGTGAGTGCTTCCAGACAAACCAAAAGTGTTGTCTTTTTGGGAAATGAAATCAGCCTTCAGTCAAAAGAATCAACAGCAGCCCCTGAATTAGGGTGGGTGTCCCACATGAACAGACATGCCTTGTCCTTTGGGTGCATTGATTATTTTATGAAACTGAGTACAGTCACTTTTCCTGATTCAGAGGCAGTGACCAAAATATCTTGTGGTTATATGATGAATTTACAGATGTCAGCAGCTGGGCTGTCACAACAAGCCTGTGGAAACAGTGAGTGGACATTTTTTAAGAACTGGAAATGAATTCCTACAAATTTAAAAACTTGTTGTTGCTAATAAGTAAAATTCCAAGTATTCCATGTTCAAACATTTGTGTTGAGTGGACATCTAGCTTAATGTCATCACATTGGACTGAGCCTCAGTGTGACGTGAGCGTGAGAACAGAGCTGCAGGTCAGAGAGAATTTGGCTCTTGACCGTATTTATCCAGTTTTACCACTGCATCAAAGAGAAGGATGTCCTGAAGGCTGCAAGCAACTCAGAAAAGTAGTATTGGAAAAGATGACAGAAAGAATGAAGGTATTCTACTGTATCTTGGGACAGAAAGAAATATGTCATCTTTTAAATATGAGAAATACCTGTTTAATCTTATTCATATTTTCCTTTTAAAGTTTTACTTTATGTCTCTTATATATTTGTATTTCAAATATCCACAATGTGTCTACTTTAGAGATAAATGATACACATGTATTGGGATGCTTGTTCAAAATTTGTTTTACTGATGAGCAGAGAAAGGCCTAAATGATTAGGCCTAAATGATCTGGAAGAAGAAAAGAATCAAGGCCCTGACACAGGCTTTGTCATTTGTTTAAAAATCAACAAGTCCCTTATGATGTTGGTTTCTATGAATCAGTCTCCCAAAGCCAGGATGCCCCTGGAAGAAGGAAACAAACTGAGTTTCTGCACATTTGAAAATGAGGACCAGGCTCAGGATCACAGGGCACTGACTGATGTGCAAAGGTCCTTGGAGGTCCTGCCTGAGCAGCCCATCTGCAAGTCAGTCCGGCTTTCAGCCTTGCCCTTCTTTCTTTCACATCCACCAAATACAACTTAGGAAACCCTGCATGACTAGGGACTGGGAGTTCTGCAAATCCAAAGGGGCCTGAGGATAGAAATCAGAAATTGGAGAACCTGGATGGGAAAAAGAAGTTTCTGTGTCCACCAACCTCTAACTGAAACTTAACATTTGTTTCCATTAGGAAAATAGGCAGCAAACCAAGAAGTATTGGTACCTGTGACTGTGTCATCCCCAGGAATCACAGATCTTCACATGTTACAGATACCTCAAAGTATTGTTATATGCACCACTACTTGGAAGTTACAGTAATTATTATACCTACTCCTAGATCCTGTGATTTAATAATGAAGCACATCTTTAGCACAGATTTAAATGTTTACTACTTTAATAACTTTCCTTCTTTGGATAACTTTATTTCAGTAAAACTGGCTTCCCTGGCAATCATGTGTATTTTATCTTGTACATTTCTCCAGGAGTAGTGGCGCATTGGAAGTTAAGACTCTGCTGCGGATAATTTTACAAAAAAGGTAGAGGTGAATAGATTTTGCGGCACCTTCACCTTGGGCTCTAACCTTCCCATTAGATGGAGTAAGTGGCAGTTGGTGGCATGTAAGCTAAGAGGACAGTGGCCCCTTTGTCTAAGAACCTTCCTGTTCCTACATGTTGTTCATGTTGGTCTTTTTTTTAGATGAAAATACTTTGAGTAGGAATATCTTGCTTTCAGCCTCTAAGACCACAGTGACAGGGCTGGAAGGGATCTCAGCATCATAAATCCAGGCTCGGGGGTTCAGGGGTAACTTATTTACTTGAGGAGGGGGATCATATTAGTGAAAGATACTGAGGCATCCCAAGATAGTTTTTGGTTTTATTCTGGATAGAGAAAGTGTCCTGGGAGTCCTGGGAGAGAGAAAAAGGGAAGGAGGGAGGAAGGAAAAAAAAGATACACACGTGGGCATACACAAGCATGGGAGAAAACACGCACATGGGTGCCAGCATGCACTGGGCTAAGGATGGCACAGAAGGGGATGAGGAGAGCTGGGAGAACTCAGCACCAAATCCTGTTAACTCCCCTGGCCCACCTTAGACTTCTCAGAAGTTAGATACAGTCACACTGCTTCCTTGAAGCACTTTTAAACACAAGGAGTAGATTCAGCAAACAAATTTCACAAAGTTTAATTTATATTCTTAGTTTCTTTTCTTTAATTAAAAAAATCTATTATTCCCAACCCCACGGCACCCCTAGAGCTGCTTGATGAACCCTAGATGACACTTTTCTGGTGGCTTAGATAGTAAAGAATCTGCCTGCAATGCAAGTGACCTGGGTTCGATCTCTGGGTTGGGAAGATCCCACTCCAGTATTCTAGCCTGGAGAATTCCATGGACAGAGGCGCCTGGCGGGCTACAGTCCATGGGGTCGAAAAGAGTCGGACATGACAGAGTGATAGTCTAGATGACAGCCGTCTTCAAATCTGAAAAGCTATTATATAAGGAAGAGGGTTGGAAGGCAAAACTGGAGTGAGATAAATTGTAGCCTGGAGGCAGAATTCACAGGTTTATCTCTGGGAATGCGTTATTCTGGATTAGACATGATTTAGTGCCTTTGGTTCTGGCAGTCTGTACCTGGTCCCTTCAGGTACTTAAGCCCGGCAAATCCTGGGTTTTACCAGGATGCTGGTCTCCGCACCACCTCTAGATAATGTCGTCAATGGTAGGATGTAATGAAGGGTGCTCGCGCTTTGAAACCAGACAAACTCGCGCTCTAACCTTTGCATCCCACTTAGGAGTTGAGTCTGTGGAGAACTCCTTCGCCTCTCCGAAGCTTAGCTCCCTCCGCTGAAAATGGGGTCAGTCTGCTGGAGAGTACGTAAAAGGCCTGCTGGACAGGCCCTACAAACGCCCCTTAAGAGAAGGAACCTCTACACTGGTTAAAAATCTTTCGCCATCTAAAATCCCCATTACACCCAGGTCCACGCCCAGTCTCGCTCCGTCCGGCAGGGGGCAGCAGACTCCAGTCCCAGGATCAGGGCCAGGACCGAAAGCCGTGCCGCTGGAGTGAGTGGCCGAGTCCCGAGCGAGTGACCAGGTGTGGCCGCTGCCTGAGATGCTACAGCGCCGGCAATGCAGGTGGTACAGCCAAGTAACAACCTCCTCTGCACAGGGAGGGAACCGGCCGGGTAGGACCGAGCTGCGGAAGAAGGGATGCTGCGCATGCGCTTGAGGGGGCGGGGCCGGTGCTTCCTGGAACCAGCAGCCCCGCCCAGGGCTGGGAGGTGAGCTCTCGGAGTGGGAAGGCGCAGGCGGCGAGGTTAGCTTCTCTGTTCCAGGTACGAAGTTTTCCCGTAGATGGCTCCCAACTGTTTTCTTTTCAGCCGCGGGGAGAGTTGAGGCTGCAGGTGAGCTGTACATCTGGCTGTACCTCGAGATCTTTCTGCCCGTAATTTTCATGCAAAGGTGCAGAAATTGGCAGATAACGATGCCGAGAAATTTGGGAAGATTTTGCAGGGGATGGAGTCTCCTCTTCTGGGGATCGCTTCTCTCCTTTTTCTGGGAAGTCCCCGAATTTCTTCCTTCCAAGGTCCTGAATCTCCTACCTGTCCTCCCTCCTCCTTTCTCGGAGCTAGGGAGAGATGGAGAAAGGGGTGAGGCCCTTGGATCATCGCAGAAATGCTTGGTAAGGTTTCAGACTTTCCCAGCATCACCCAGACTTCACTCGAAAATGGCTTTCAAGCCCCAAAGAGTTCAAAGGTGTTAGGTAAAAAGACGACCAGGACACCAGAAGAGTGTCTAACAGGCTTTAATGGCGAGGCGCTCCCGGGTGGGGTTCCCGGACCGAATGGGACAGGTCGAGACCAGAAGGTGTTGGAAGTTTGTTTATATATGCACGTTGCGAGGGCTGGCCGGTGGGGCGGCTTTAGCCGGCGAAGTGTGCTGTTATTGGTCCCTGGGATCCGGAAGTCTCCCTCCGTTAGGGGGTAGTGACTTCCCCCCTACGGCGGGAGGGAGAGAGGGGCAGCATGGGAACCGGAGAAGTGTGCTGTCATTGGTCCCCGGGATCTGGGAGGATCCTTCCGTTCGGGACCTTCTCGCCGGAGAGGAGGGGCAGCCCATCATGGCCCCCGGGGTCCGACCTTACAAAAGGTGGGTAATTATTGATACTCAGCATATGGAAATGCTTTTTATATAATAGCTTAGAGAGAACTCTTAGTGGGTTCTCCAAATTTCGGAGGGCTAGGGACAAGGCAGGGCCCTGTCACCTAGTTTTGTGCGCGTTTTGCTGCATTGCACCCAAGATGCTTTCTGGCCTTTCCAAAGGCTGGGCATTGCATTTGCTATGGGAGCACGTGATGTATCGCGCACACCATCTTCATTCGCGTCCCTGCTAACGCAGCCTCTGGCTTTGCTGTGTGATTCTGAGCAAATCAAACGGCCCTGCAACGGAAAAGGAGCTACAGGGCGAATTGCCTTTTGTTGGGATTTACGCTGTAAACCCTTACAATTAGAATGACACTCGGCTCCCTAAGGATATGAAGGGCTTTTTCCTGACAATAGAGCTATACCGAGGGTAGGTCGGTTTCAGAGTATCTTAAGGCAGAAGTTATTCCTGAGTTTAGTCCTCAAGGACCTTGACTGGTGCAGAGGGAAGTGACTCTACATCAGGGCCCCAAGAGGGATCAGAGGAAAAACTGGGGGGCTCAGAGGAGGGAAAGGAACCAGCCTTCCACAGCAGGTGATTGACTTAAGAAAACAATTAGGGTCCTAAGTTACCACCTGCTGATGAGTGAGCTCTCTCATAACTTCACCTCTGTATGTAAGGATGTTTCCTGACTGTGTGTTGGCCATCTTAGACTGAATATGTTGTCTCCCTGTCAGGAAACAGCATTGTCAGGAAACAGCATCAAGGCTCTCCTCCCGACTAGTGGTCCAAGCCAGAGACGCATCCCTTCCCTGCTCCCCCCACCCCCACTCCCCCACTCCGGGCTTGTTGATTCAGCCCCCTGACCTGTCCACCTCACTCCACTCTCATTTCTCCAGGCCAGACCACCATCATCTCTTGCTTGGCTTACTGCATCAGCCTCCCAGCCCATCTTTACCAAACTCCCTTTACAGGGCTTCTAGGAGTAGTCTGGCCTTTACACAGCAGCGCCCGCTCTTTTCACACCCCTTGCACTTCTCTCCGTTTTAAAACCATGCCATGCTGTCTCATGTCACTAGGCTTTCGTAGGTGTCTCCCTTCTGCCTAGCACACACCCTTCCTTGCTAGACTCCTCCCTTGCTTTACTCCTGCCCGCCTGAAGGCCCCAGATGGGTCCCTGCTTCCTCACAGAATGAAGCTTAGGCTGCCAGCCTGGGAGGGTGAAGCTCCTGGTTATAGGGCCTGTGCCTCTCCTCTGAGGGCTCCCTCAGGCAGCTGCTGCCTTCCCGGTGCTGCGCCAGAAGTCCTGGAACACCAGGGCCATGTCCATCAGTGGGGCTTTCCATCTCTTCCTGCTGCCTGCACATAGAAGACGCCCAAGAGATAGTCGTTGCTGTAATTATGTATACATGCAAGTTATATTGGTAATATTATGGTTTGAGTCTATGAACGCCTGCGTCATAAATCACCCTGCCTCAGTTGATTTCTCATTGTGCTGAAGTAGTATTGCCCTTGTTCACATCAAGCTTAAAAATGGGTATAAGAGTGAAAGGGAGGATCATCATTTGAGCAGCTAATATTTGTGGGGTGTTCAGTGTGTGCCAGGCATGGGTTCTGAGTGCCTTACAGCATTAACTCATTTCATCACCACAGCAGCTCTGTGAGGTAGGTATTTTTATTATCCCTGCTTTACAGATGGAGAAACTGAGATACAGAGAGATTAAGGAAGGTGCCTAACATTACACATCGGTGAAGCCAAGCATACACTGTGGAATGTGATGGGCTCCTTGAGAAAGACAGGAAGTAGGACTGGATGTGAGGTGCTTACAGGGGTGATAGGTCTCCAGGTGGAAGACAGTGCAGCGTGGGCTAAGCTACGAGGCCAAGAAGTGTTAACCCAGAATTCAAAACTTTCAAGAACTTCAGTCTCACTTGCACGTTCACTCTTTTGGCAACTAACTTAGTTTTTGGAAGTACTACTGATTAGGAATGAAACTTCTCTGAGTCTGCTATCTTGGTTCTGCTATGTGACCTCGGGGCTGCTGCTTGCCTTTTCTTTAGGCGCCTCATCTGCAAAGTGGATAATGATAGTACTTACCTCCTAGGGCCGTGGTGATAATAAAATGAGTTGATACATATAAGGCCTTACAGTAGTGCCTGGCACGTGGTAACTGCTCAGGAACGACAGCCTCATTATGATTTATCCATAATAAAGGACCTGTTTTGGAACACAGGTCCTTCCTTCTATATTCAGCCCCACTGGACCACTTCTTGGGCATCAACAACCATCCTGTTTTAATTCTTCATCCCACAGACATTGAGAATTTTCCATCGTTGCCTCCTTTTCAGCGCCATCACCTCCTGTGCCTTGGGCTCCCAACCCCAGACCCTTCCTCACAGTAAGTGCTAGCTTGCTCTCCTTTTCCATTCTTCTGGGTGAGTTTGTTACCAGTTGCTACAGAGAATTAAAGACCAGGTTAACCTAAATGGCAAACAGTGAGAAAATTGTGAAAATACAAAAAATGCTCATATACCATTCCTCGTGTATACAAAGATAATTATTTTTCCCAGGGAGAAAATAGAGATGTAAAAAGATGTGCAATCTCCGCCAGGAATCTTAGAATTAAAAAAAAAAAAAAAACCAACAAACTCTGGAGCTTATCTCGTCTATTCCCCTCACTTTGGGGGAGTTGGCCTTTTAGGGTTAGGGCATGGTCCAGGGTCCAGCAGCCACTGGTGACCAGAGGCCATGTGTCCAGCCTGTAGCCAGCACTCTCCTACGTCTTGGAGAATTCCAGGCAGGATTTCCGTGGAGTTTCTTCGAACTTTTCACCCGTGGGTGTTTCAGCTGCTTCTGTGAGGCCTGCAGGATCTCCCGGTCACTCAGTTAACTTCTTGCCAGGGCTGCGTTGCATTGCATCCTTTAGTGACTTCCCGTAGACCAAGCGTGGGTGTCTCTGCCACCACAGGAGAGCTGTCACAACAAAGCAAAGAGCACGTTGAAAGGGAATCAGTCAACAAGCACACGTCCTTGTTACCCCTTTCCTGTTCTTAGGTGTGAAGAGGAGCGGGTACAAAAAGGAAAGAATTACAAGATAGAGTTAAGGTTAAGGAAATTGGAAGAGCAGACGCTCCAGACCGGGTGGACGGTGCAGGTGGGAGTGGTTAAGGAGGTTAGGGGTGTAGCTGAGAAGGGGCGTGGTTAAGGGTAGGGGTGTGGCTGAGAAGGGGCGTGGTTAATAAGGTTAGGGGTGTGGTTGGGAAGGGGCGTGGTTAAGGGGTTTAGGGGTGTGGCTAAGAAGGAAAGGAGGTTCAGAGGGAGATGCTGAGTAGAGAATGTAGGTCGGGGAGAAGGGGTCAAGTTCCAGGCACGGGAATGCAAAGTGAACAAGGCAGGGTCACTGCCCCGCTAGGAGACCGGGCTAACCAGAGCAGAAGTCTTGCTGAGGAGGTGGAAAGGCGTCCCCAACTGAGAGGACAGCAAGTCTTGGCAGACAGGAAAGAAAATCAGCCTCAGGTGTCTCCCTGAGTGATCTTGAGAGTGATGAGAGTGGGGGGACGGCGACTGAGTCCCCTTGGGAGAGGGAGAAGATCTAGCTGCCCTTTTCTTAGTGAACTAGAGAAATTAATTTATATAATTCTGTGGAATACACATCATTTTTATATACATTTGCTCCCCCAGACTCTCTTTATCTTGTAAAATATGTCCCTTCCCTCTTGCTTTAGACTTGAACCTTGCCGATGGACCTGATTGGTTTTGGTTATGCAGCCCTGGTGATATTCGGAAGCATTCTGGGATATAAGCAGAGAGGTGAGCCCAAACCAGATTTTTCATCAAAAGGACCTGGTCAGAGGTTACGCTGGGATCATCTGAGGAGTCTGTAAATAGGACATGAAGTCCTCAGGTGGCTGAGGACCAGCATGTGGTGGGAGGATTCGGGGGAGGAGGGGGGTTCCCTGCGGCTGGGTGAACAGAGCCTGGGCATCTGGGCCTCCCTTCATCTGTTAATATCAGTTGCATAATTAATTGACTTAACCTCCTCAGGGCTACTCACTTATTATCAGATGAGTTTGTTTTTTTTTTGTTACATATTCAGTGTCAAAAGGGCTTCCCTCGTGGCTCAGGCTGGTAAAGAATCCGCCTGCAATATGGGAGACCTGGGTTCGATCCCTAGGTTGGGAAGATACCCTGGAGAAGAGAACAGCTACCCACTCCACTTTTCTGGCCTGGAGAATTCCATGGACTATATAGTCCATGGGGTCGCAAAAGTGTCGCAAAAAAACTGAATTATGTTGATACTGTATGCTGCAACAGAAAATTTGTTCAATACTTAGATATAATATCTGAAGTGGTCTCTTCATCTCTGTCCCAAGATGGAGAAAACACCTAGTTGATAAAAGACTTTCATGGAGAAAAAATGAAAGGCCAAGTTTTCTATTTTAGTTTAAGGTAAATGCATGTATATAGTCACAGTGTCCCACATTTCTCTTCCTTATTTTTTTAGAAATTCATAAAATGAAGTTATATTTTGAAGACTATTTTATTAGTGACATTGAAGGACTTGAATTTCAGGTCCATATGGTTTTGAAAGTTACCTCTTTTAGTGATTTTTTTTGCTGCTGCTGCTGCTAAATTGCTTCAGTCATGTCTGACTCCATGCGACCCCATAGATGGCATCCCACCAGGCTCCCCGGTCCCCGGGATTCTCCAGGCAAGAATACTGGAGTGGGATGCCATTTCCTTCTGCAGTGCATGAAAATGAAAAGTAAAAGTGAAGTCGCTCAGTCGTGTCCAACGCCTAACATCCCCGTGGACTGCAGCCCACCAGGCCCTTCCGTCCATGGGATTTTCCAGGCAAGAGTACTGGAGTGGGTTGCTAGTGACTTCTCTGAGTGATTTTTTGAGGTGTAGGAAAAAGAGAGAGAGAGAGAGTGTGTGTGTGTGTGTGTGTGTGCGTGCTAGTGACTTCTCTGAGTGATTTTTTGAGGTGTAGGAAAGAGAGAGAGCGTGTGTGTGTGTTGGAGTTGCTGGAAGGTGTGGCAGGAGAGGGTTACTTTAGTTATAAGACAGCTTCTTCCACTTGTTGCCTGAAGAATTAAGCTAGAACCTAGTGCACGTGGCTTTGGTTTCTGGATGGGTGGGTGGGTGTGTGTGCATTGCTCTAATGGTTCTTAACCCTGCTGCAGTCTGAATTTTCTGTAGACGTTTTAAAAAACAGAGATGCCTTGTAACTGAATCACTTTGCTGTTGTGTGTGTTGGGGTTGCTGGAAGGTGTGGCAGGAGAGGGTTACTTTAGTTATAAACAGCTTCTTCCACTTGTTGCCTGAAGAATTAAGCTAGAACCTAGTGCACGTGGCTTTGGTTTCTGGATGGGTGGGTGGGTGTGTGTGCATTGCTCTAATGGTTCTTAACCCTGCTGCAGTCTGAATTTTCTGTAGACGTTTTAAAAAACAGAGATGCCTTGTAACTGAATCACTTTGCTGTACATCAGTAACTAACACAACACTGTAAATCAATTATACTTCAATAAAAATAAATGATACATTTAAATCCCTCTCCTCAAAAAAACCCCAGAGGTGCCTTGACCCTAGAGATTCCAATCTGATAGATTCTAAATAGAGTGAGTGCCTTGAAGTGGGGACTGTGTGTGTTGGTCACAGTATCATTGGTGTGTACCCTCTTGCTCCCTAGCCGGGCCAGAGGAAGTCCTCTCTGTCTGTCCAGGTGCCCGGGGCAACGCTGGGCAGGTACTGGGTAGGGAAGGGGATGGGTTGGCAGCTGGTTAGCTGAATCAGTGACCAGGTTTTTCCTGTTACTCATTGTGGTCCTGATCCACCCTTGAGTCCTGATGTGTTGAGGCTGGAAGCTTTGTTAATTACTCAGGACAGAACCACTGCTTGGTTTGCATAGGACCCCCTCTACCTCCATGAGTTGAAAATATCATTTATCTCATTTTTATCATCACAACTGAGAGTGAAATAATAGAGGCAGGGAGAATAGGGGGGATAAAAGAGGGGCATAAAGACGTTAGATAATTGTCGAAGATCGTGCAGTTGCAATTGGAAGCACTACTCCAAGGCAGGCTTTATCTCCACCCCCATCCCTCCCATTGCTGTGTACTTGGGGTTCTGCATGAAACAGTCATTTCTTAGAAACTGTCCATGGATAGCTGATACATGATTTGGCTTTGTCTAGTTACAGTGCCCAAAAAGAAACACATTTTTTCCACTTGTTGCATGTATCACACATTAAGTGATAAAGGCATGTCTTCATTTGTGGATTTTCTATCTGAACCCTTATTTTTTCCCCTCCAGGTGGTATTCTGTTTCTGATAGCTGGTCTTTTCGTTGGATTTTTGGCTGGCTATGGAGCTTACCGTGTCTCCAATGACAAGCGAGATGTAAAGCTGTCACTGTGTAAGGCATTTTTTCCCTGGTTATGCAGAATCAAAGCTTGGGGGTAGCTTTTTAATACCCAGCCCAGGTGTCCTAGAAAATACTGGTGAGTTGGCAAGTGGCAAAATGCTTGTATGGAGATGGAACACTATTCTTGTTCCTTTCTACACATACCCGATCAAAAGTAATGATGTTGCTGCCAGGACTCAGAAGAATATTTCTGTAAAATTGTTACTAGGAAGAGAAAATAAAATTAGAAAAAATGAAGAATTATGTCTGAATTTTCTGCTAACCCTCCTAAATGCATGTTAGCATAGTTTTTATTACTGTGAAAATATCTAAAAAGAGACAGTCTTAGATTGCTTTATTGTATTCACAAACTGCTTTTAGATCCCACTTTGCCTTAAGATTGAACCTAGAAAAGCAAGGCTGGGGCTTACCTGACTGTCCAGTGATTAAGACTTTGCCTTCTAATGCAGGGGGTGTAGGTCTGGTCAGGGCACTAGATCCCACATGCTGCAACTAAGACCTGGCACAGCCAAACAAATAAATATATTAGTTATTAATTAAATTAATTAAGCAAATTAATTAAACAAATATTTTTAAAAATGATACACATATATTGGGCATTTTATTAATATGCACTTAAACAGTTAATATATCTTATTGCCAGTCATGTTGATTTGTGTATCAGCACGTGATTTTGCCTTTAAAGTTGTTCTTAAATTGTGATATCAATGGCCTAGTCTCTTACTTAATCTCTTATCCTAGTGGTTCAGCTCCTAAAAGGCTGGTATGGTGCTTCTGAATTTGTATTATTATTAGACTGTTGTTATATATTTCATCTCCAAGCCTTCAATTTTTTTTTAAATGAAATGCTATGAAATAAAGCCAGCCTTTTCCTACTATTAATTTATCAGGCCTTACTTTAAAGATTCACTTAAAAAACTGATTCTTTTCCTTTCATTTATTGGATGCCTCCTGTGAGTCTAGGCATACTGCCTAGTATTCCTGAGGAAACTTGGAAAAATACAGTCCTGGCCTTCCCAGGAGTGTTCTATAAATAGAAGTTTAAGTTAGAAAAACACTTTTTTTTTCCCCAAGATATTTCATTAATGGATTTTAACATGCTTGTTTACTCAGAAACCTTTTTGACTAGCTAATTTATAAAGTATTTTGACAGAACACTTTATCTTTTCAAGAACATAGCAACTCAGTACCAACACATAACCACTGTTATATTAGAAAGCGAAATCAAATCCATTTGTTTCATAAGCAAGCACTGATAACATGTTTGAAGCCCTGGTTCATGTACTGGTCTCTTTTTTAGTTACAGCTTTCTTCCTGGCCACCCTAATGGGGGTGAGATTTAAGAGGTCCAAGAAAATGATGCCAGCTGGACTGGTTTCAGGTTTAAGGTAAGAAGAACCTATTTTGATCTATTCTTTCCTCTGCTGTCATTTTGAAGTGCTGAATTTTGGGCAAAAGTCAGTTTTAACTTGAAAGGTCAAAGTAATTTTTGTTACAGTCAGCATGACTATAAAACCTTAAAACATCATCCAATCAATCAATTGCTGACATTTATGTGCCTGGGAATGTTTTTATCAAATACACTTAGTGTTGCTATAGTATCTGATCACATGTACACAGTTACCTTTTTTCAGAATAAAGAATTAAAATCAGCCTCATTTTTTCTCGGGATTTACCTGTTTGAGACAGTTAAGTGTATTCATTTAAATCTGATACCTCTCTTAGAGAGTTCGACAGTGATAGTCTCTCACAGTTATTTTGAGTTTTTAAGGGAGAAAACTTAATATTTTTAAAAAAGATCAACAGGGAGCTTCACATTTCTCTTAATCTCAGTAATTCTCTCCATGAGATTAAGCACATTCCCAAGTAAAAATTTGTGCTTTACATTTTAAATTCTTCTTGGAAGCTGCCTTTATATGTTGAAAGCTGTCAATGTGTTCATTTGCTTTGATGTAGGTTTTCACCTTTGGCAATTTATGCTAAAAAAAATAATGAGATATATACAAAGACTAATGTCTATTACAGCTCTGTGTCTAGCTGAAGGTATGATGAACTGAAAAATTAGAAGCAGCTTGAAAATTCACCAGTAAGGAACTGGTTCAATAATTGTTTTGTCCACTTAGTGGATTGTTGAGCAAGCATTACATCTCATGTTTTCAAAAACCATTTAGTGATTGTTTGAAAATATTAATGACAAAATAGGAGATGAAAACAGAATAAACAACCAAATATAGTGTGATCTAATTTTTTGAAAGTCTGTGTATAGAAAAACAAGATAGGAAGGAAATATTTCAAATACTTCATGTTAGTAATCTCTAGGTGGTAACGGAATGAGAAATTTTCTGCTTTCTACTTTTCAGTAGAATTTTCTAGCGTGGCTGGATATAATGTTTATGATTTGGGAACAAAAGTGTGATTATGCAGGCCTGATTTCTAATGAGAGTCCTGTTCTAATGATGATACTTGGTGGTGGAAAGTCAGAGTAGGGTTTATAGGTTAAAAAGACAAGACTCCAAGCTTGGAAAGTAGCTGAGATTGTAATAATAACACAAAATTGCCCCTTGATGAGTTTTTCAAGCTCTTTGTCTTTACTGTCTATTGAAAATTTTGTTTGCTAACCTTTCTCTTATGAAAGTTCAGACCAGATTTTCAGAACATTAAATTCTGATTTTTCTCCTTCACTTAGTGAACATTTTTTAAGTGGCCAGTTCAGTCACATCTGGGAAGTTCAAGTACAGGGGTCCTGAGAGCATCTCTGGGCCAGGGAGTGCCAGCAGGGCCGCACCCTGGAAGCCAGGGTCCAGTACCACACAGGTTAGGTGGGCACATGAGCCTTCTCTCACCTCCTGAGTCACGTCCCCTTGCCTGTCTGTTGTTTTAATCCAGCCTCTGGATGATCCTGAGACTTATCTCACTGCTGCATTGAGAATCCAGAGAAAGTGAAAACTAAATCTGAATCGTTCTGCTCTAACAGCCAGAAGCCTACTGTTTGTACTGAAAAGATAAATTCCAGTATGGAATGTTCAATGTGGTCTTATTTTATGTTGGAAACTACCCAAGAAACACTGTTGCCTCTAATATGGACACTAGTTTGAGGGATTTTTGTTTTTTTTAAATAAATAGTTTAACTGTTTTCTAATTGTTAGATTCCGATTTCATTAAAGATATTTTAATGAAATTGTGATGTACATCATAAATTGTGATATACTTTTTGATTTTCTGTGTCATGTTTTATAGATGGTGGTTCCAAATACTCATGTCTGGAGTAAGTTTAAACTATAAACTATAATTTATCAGATGATGGAATGCCCTAAGTGGGCTTCATAGAATGCTCTTGTATCTATTTGTCAGTTGTGTTATATTAGATTTTTTTCCCCCATTTTAATTGTATTTCTGCCAGTGGTATTTTTTCCTTTAATAAACTTCATCCCCAGCACACTCTGTACAAATTGAATGTACTCAGTATTCAAATAAAAGACCTGTTTTAAGCCTGTTTCTCTCATTTTAAAGTCTTCTCTATATCCTTATCATCTTTAATAGTGTTTTTAAGGATTCTATTCTACTCCCTTTATAATAACAGAAAATAAATGAAAGTTTAAATGTTTACAATTTGGAATAATAAAAAATATTAAGAAAATATACTGATACATGGCTCCCTGATTGTCATTCCTCAAGTTTTTATGTTAAATAGTGTTAAACCACTGAGGGCATCAGATCACCCTCATTCTATACCGTGAAGATCAACTGCAATTAATTAACTACCATTCTCAAAACCAACAGCAAGAAACATCTCTATTTGCAGGGAATCTTGCCATTTTCAGAAGATAAGACAGATGCAAAGATGAAAAAAAGACATCTATCTTCCCCTTATTCACTTACAAAATATTTTCAGTATTATTGCATGTTATAGGAACTCACTGTAGACAAATCAGAAAATATGGAAAAGCTAAAAACATTTGTCCTCCTTACCGGCCTTTTTTCTCAGATTGAGCAGTTGTTTAATAGATGTGCGTTTTTCCTTGTGGCCATCCATGTGTTAATGAGTAGAAACACGGCATTTGCAAGGTAGAAATTGGTCACTTAATTATGTTTAAAAAGAATCCTGTGTGAGAGTGGAGTGTGTGTGAGGGTGTCTCTTCTTTTTTCCCCTCTACTCTTTATTTGCACAAAATAAGTTCTCCTTCACACTATTATATATAAAATAGGTAACCAACAAATACCTACTGTATAGCACAGGGAACTGTATTCAGTATTTTGTAATAACCTGTGATGGAAAATAATCTAAAAAAAATGATAACTGAATAACTTTGTTGTATACCTGAAACTAACACAACATTGTAAATCAACTATATTTCAGTAAATATTTTAAGTAAAACAAAACAACCCCAAATAAGTGACCT